>AWOL01S0006123.1:11172-32169 GCA_000715115.1 Nicotiana otophora
CCATAACCTTTCCCATATCCTATATACATATACATACATATATATACGCGTATATAACGCCATCTGGTCATGGGTCTATGTGCATGTATAAATGCATGAAATGCATATAAAATACGTTAATAAAATGTCTCGGTACGTCATAAGACCATTATGACTCTTATTAATATCATGAAATAATCTTTACCAACTTACATATTTTTGAGACCCATGAACAGATGATAAAATATTATGACACATGGGGAATCAAGAACATAAGCATCTCTAATATTTCTATGAATAGAGTTATTTATGGAATTTGTGCATTTGCTCGTTTCGTTCGTGTCGTATAGATCATGCCAAAAAGAAAGAAGAGATAGCCTTAACATGCGTGGAGTAGCGAAAAATCTGTGTTATATTTATTTTTGAGAATTATTGCACCATACTCCCTTAGAATCGCAAAATCTCACGCTATATAGTAAACATGGTCTCTGTATGAAATGTTTTGAAGCAATATGTTGCTAATCTTTCTAAGAAGTTTCATATAAACTTAAGCAACTTACATTGCTGTCAAGTATCATCTTGGAGGAAACCTTCTTACTGAACCATTCCATTAATTTCAGAGACACCAAAACGAATTGAAAATGGGTTTCAAGTCTTTTTGGAATGAAATGTTGTTTTGTATCCCAATTCCCAGAAATGAAGTGTCTTTCCATTATCACTTAGGTTACCACCTTTCCATTCCATTGTAAGAGTCATGAACATAGACAAGGCCTTACTGCCAAGTGGGGGTAGGGTGGGGAAATTATAATCTTATCCTATAATCAATTAATTAATTAGGTAATATCCCGCTACCTGGTAATTAACTAATTACCCGCATAAATAAGAATTATCTCATATTACTTAAAATTCTACTTATTTTTAATACACTTTATACACCTTACTATCATGGCCATGTGGTACCTTGTATGGTACTAGTCCATAAATACCGGGTATTTTAACTCGGGCCGTATTTTATCCCAAAGTAACTAATTTCGACGAAACTCATTTTCTTCGATTTGCTTACCCTCTCACCTTCACGAATTTACTTATCCCTTGTTCGAAATAGCATAATACGTGTAACCTCAAAATAATCTCATTCCCGAGAATGCATCAATTTACTTATGGCGTACTTTCACGTATGAAAACATGGGGTGCAACAAGAATTCACTTACCTTGTGGTGCTTGATGAATATCATCTCAAAAGAGCTCTCAAAACCGGACAACCCAAGTTAAAATGAAAGAAAATGAGCCAAATCATGTATTAAAATTAAATCTGCCCAGGCCCACTCTTCTTCGCGATCGCGAAAAATGCCTCATGATCGCGAAGGCCAACTTCTCCTAGATACCTAGGTACCCTTCGCGTTCACGACCTTATGGTCACATTCGTGATGCCTAGCTGACCCTGCCCTTCGCGTTCGCATTCAAACAGCAATGTACGTGAAAGCCTTATGCCTCTCAGCCCATTCCACTCCCAGCATCCTTCGCGTTCGTGTTCTCGAAGGACGACGAGGTCCTTCTCCGCATTCATGTTAGCCTCTTTGCATTCGCGAAGAGTAAAAGTCAGGGCCCCTCATCATCCCTCTTTACAATCGCAAGACAACACTCGCGATCGTGAAACACACCAGCACACCAGCAATTTCACCCAAGTTCGAACATGCTTCGTGTGGTTCAAAATACACCCGAGCCACCCAAGACCCTGTCCAAATGCATTTACAACACCGGAATCAATAATCGCACCTCAAAACCTAATTTATCAACTTCTAAGCTTCAAACTCAATCCAACCAACTCCGAACGTGTCGAACCACACTTAGACAACTCGGAATGACACGAAATTTATGAACAACTCATAAATCACAATACGAAACTATTCTAAGGCTCAGAATCCCAAACGGACATCTATAACACAAAAATCCACTTCAAGTCAAACTTAGTAAATTATAAAACCTTCACAATGCCAACTTTCAGCGAAAAGCACCGAAACGCTTCCGGCCCACCCGAAACACAATCCAAACATACGCCCAAGTTCAAAATCTTCATAAAACCGTATTGGAACCTTCAAATCCCGACTCCGAGGATGTTTACTCAAATCGTTGACTTAAGTCAAACTTGGTCATTGTAGGCCACTACTATGGAACTAAGTGTTGCGAATTCAACCTGAAGCCTTCCAAAACCAAACCAACCATACCCGCAACTTATACAACAGTAAAATCACAAATGAGAAGTCTTAAATAGGGAATGTGGTTCTATAAAGCGAAATGACCACGTCGTCATATTCTCCACCACTTAAACAAATGTTCATCCTCGAACGGGCCTAGAATCATTCCTGGATTGATGAATAAGTGTGGATATCTCCTCTTTATGTCCTCCTCGGCCTCCCAATTCGCTTCCTCAACTGGTTGACCCCTCCATTGGACCCTTACCGCAGAAATCTGCTTAGACCTCAACCGACAAAATGCATGTCAACAATGGCAATAGGCTCCTCCTCATAACCCAGACTCTCATCTACCTGAACCGTGCAATCATCTAACACATGTGACCTATCAGCATGGTACTTCCGAAGCATAGACACATGGAAAACCAAATAAACTCCTGATAGACTGAGAGGCAAAGCAAGATCATAAGCAACGTCCCCAACTCGCCTCAACACCTCAAATGGGCCAACAAACCTAGGAATCAACTTGCCCCTTTTTCCAAACCTCATGATAGCCTTCATCAGTGAGACCTTCAAGAGAACTTTCTCCCCCACCATAAATGATAAAACATGCGCTATCTGATCTGCATAACTCTTATATATTGGAGTGTGCTATGCGAAGTCACTCTTGAATCAACTTTACCTTCTACAAGGCATCCTTCAATAAATTAGTGACATATGACCTAGCCTCATCGGGCTCAAACCACTCGAAGGAGAAACGGCATTGCCGACCATATAAAGCATGAAATGGAGGTATCATATTGCTAGACTGATAACTGTTGTTATAAGAAAACTCGGCCAAATGCAAGAGTCGATCCCACTGGCATCAGGTACATATGATCTAAGCATATCCTCTAGAATATGAACTGTCTGCTTTAACTACCCGTCAGTCTACAGATGAAAAGTTGTGTTGGGCGGTGTGGTAGCTGGTGCGGTAATCATGGACCGTTGTTCCTGCTGCACTACCTTGCATCATAGTCTGGGACAAAACCTCTTCAGGTGGCCCAACTCCCTACACTTAAAACAACCCCTCAGAGTAAAGAACTGCTGACCCAAAGTCTTACCCTGATGGCCTGAATACCCACTAGAGGAACCCATGATAGCTGGCAGACGGTAAGTACTCCCTGGAATATCACTAAAGTAGGGTCGTGCTGGAGCACTCCGAGCAGGTTGTAGTACTAGATGCCTGTGCCTGATAGATTAGCCCGACATGAAATAACCTCTTCCCCCAAATGGGGCTTCACTTAATCCACTAAAGTGTCGAGGTTGCGTATCCCTTGATGTAAACTCTCCGCTGGGGTTACGGATACGCTCGATCCGTAGAAACCTGTAATAAACCTCATGGGCCATAGAAACCTGAATCTCAGGGTGCAGACAATTAATAAACCTCTGTAGCCTCTCTATATCCCACAATAGTTGCATGGAAATACAAGTCAGTGAATCTCTCTTCGTAGTCAGTCACAGAAATATGACCCTAACGGAGCCACTCAAACTGACCCCGAAGCTACTCTCTCTCTGAAGGTATTATGTACATTTCCAAGAACTGATGCATAAACTGATCCTATGTCAACAGAGGTGAACCTGCTGGCCTGCAATGGAGGTAAGCCTTCCAGCAACTGCGGGCCTCGCCCTCTAAATGAAATATGGTGAAGTCCACCCTACTGGACTCCAATATTCCCATGTTACGTATCTTTTCCTTGCAACGATCAATGAAATCTTGTGGGTCCTATGACCGCTCACCCTCAAAGGCTGGAGGACGAAGCGTAGTCCATCTGTCCAACCACTTCTGCTACTCAACGGTCGCAGCTGACAACTGGCTAGACCCCGCCTGTAACTAGTGCACCGTGGGTTTGATATATGGCAACAGTGTGACCTAGAGCCTAAATGGTAGGGGTTTGTGTTCCCCCTCCTGCCTGAGATATTGTTGGGTCTACCAAAAATAAACAAGCCTGTGACATAGAATCCATGAACCGCAGCATTAGACCCATGACCTCATGAAATCCCGGTGAAGTCATGAAATTTGTCAGGGCCGGCTCAGTTGCAAGCGCCTCATCCTACTCCTCAGTAACAGGATCCTCCAGTGGATCCACCGGTGGTACAGTAGGAAGAACTCTAGGAATATCTCGTCCTCTAATAGGAATGAGATCCTCCCCCATCCTCTGCCTCGACCTCTATCAACGGGAGGAGCAGCCCATCTACTGCCGGGTAGATCTACTACGTGCGTTCTCACCATCTGTGAGAGAATAACAGAAGGATACTTAGCATAATATCCACTGTATGATAGGAGATGAAGAAAGAGAGTTTTTCTAACACACCCTAGCCTCTCGAAGATAAGAACGAATGTCTTCGCACTGTTCTGCAGGACTAACTAGGTTTGCTTAGGATTCATGAGACCTATGTGAACTTGAAGCTCTGATACAAAAATGTCGCCATCTAGAACTTATAATAGGTCATGATGGCACCTAAAGCCACCGTTAGGCAAGCCCAGACATGATCCTGCACTTTAATTTTTCTTTTTAATTTTTAAAAGCACAAGATTCCTTAAATACACCGAATAAAAGCTAAATCTCCGCAACCGTACATACTTCTTTCTCACAAATATGAAGTGTGAATAATACATAAACCACAGTGACAGTAATTATAAGTACAACAGTGCATAAATGCTAGAAGCCCCCAAAATCCGGTGCCACAAGTGCATGAGCAATCTAGAGAATATACTAACTACTACCACTACTATCCAAAGTAAAATAGATTGGAACAGTAAATAAGGTAGAAAGAGAATATGGTGCTGCCGTTTGAAGCAAGGCAAGTAGCTCACCACTAAGTCTCCGTGGAAGTGCGTCTACGCGCCCGTGTGTCCACTGGAAATACCTATCTCAGTACCTGCACATTCAGTGTAGAAGTGTAGCGTGAGTTCATAAAACAACGCGTATCCAGTAATTATCTAGTCTAACCTCGAAGAAGTAGTGACGAGGGATCGACTTGACACGTACTAATGGTCAAACAGTAATAAAATATATAAAGTAGACATGGAGAATGTACAACACGTAGTAACGAAACACATAAAATATTAATAGTAAATTTCCAATGTCGATCTATAACAAATCTCTAGAATGTCACAATCGGCATTGAAGACACAAACTTTATTGTTACTGTTATTCCCCTTTTTTTTGTGAAAGCAGACTTCGACATGTGACAACTCTTTTTAATGGTTATTTAAAGAGAAGAGTCGTCACCCAACGATTTTGAGGTGCTTTAGGGCACTTATTTTCAAATAACTATGTTTTAACTAGTCTGTGTTACCAACGATCAGGTAAGATCTCAAATTATCTCAAAGAGAATGTGTTAGGAACTCATCAAGGGTGACAACTGTGGGTCCCGACCGAAGTTTACACTATGTGGGATTATCGGATCACAATTGTCCTAAGTTATCATATAAGTGTGGGAAGCCAAGGCGTTTAATGGTTCTATTGTTAACAAGTTTAAAGAAAATCAGGTCAACAATTAAACTATATAGATAGTCAATACAAGTCGATAGAGGTTAAAAGGTACAACATAAGGATTCTATATTCAATGACTAAGTGTGAACAATAAACATGTAAAGGAGCGGGGTGCTAAGTTTTTTAGCATAAAGGATCACCCCGTGTAATACTTCACAACCCCTTTAGAGTAAGAGTTGCTCATATTATTTAGAGAGCACAGACTATCATCTCCTGCTACCTGATTACTATGTTAAAGTTGTTTACGTAAAGCGCTCTAATTCAATTCTAAACTGTCTCCTATGCATGCGCTACCCGTCCTATGCCTATGGTCCAGGAGGCTTTGGACCTACTATTTGGGAGGTTCTATACACTACTTAGGATTCTCAAAATGATAAAACTAGGTGTGCATTCAAAACATATAGGACTTCACACAACGTCAATAAATGGCTCAAGTTGGACTCCACACGTAAGCAACAAATTGCACGTAGGTAGACAGTTTTAAATTAGAACACGTTAAGTCATTAAGTCTTATAAACATGGTCTCTATGTGATTCTAACTTCTAGTATTGTACACACAACATTGCAGCTTTAGACTAATTCATTGGCAGATTAAAGGTATTGTAGGTCCTACAGGTATGATCTCTAATTGTTTTCACAATGAGGTGGTACAAATGTTTGAAAGCTTGATGTTTATCTTAAAGTATATACATTTTTATGTACATTGCCTCATGTTTTACTCTTGTTTTGTTGATTTAGGATGTAAAATGTGTTGATTTATATTAATGCGAAGTGTTTTTATGTGTAGGAATCATTCGGGAGTAGTTGGGGGCGAAGAGTGCGAGATTAGAGCCAAAACAGAAAAAAAAAAAAAAAGGAAAAGGGGAATTTCCAGCGCCACAGGCAGCGTCCCACGCTACATGTGGTGCCCCAGACAGAACGTGAAATTTACCAATGCCAGGGATGGTGCCTAGCGCTGGGCTAGACTCTGGTGACGGGTTTTCTGTCCAACTTTGCTCGGGACAAGGTTATTTCGGCCCTAAACCTACCCAACACATATAAAAGCAAGACTAAACTTATTTATAGAGACGGACGCCAGTTTGAAGGGAGAATACACACGAGAAGTATTCAGGAGCAAAGCTATCTCAGTTTTCTTAATCTTATCTTAGTATTTTCTATTATCCAACATTTATGGAATTATTTGCTATTATCATGAGTGGCTAAAACCCATAGTTCGTGGGTTGTGATTTAGCCATGAATATTGTTATTTAACGTTGACTTAAACTTGATTACAATTCACTAATATGTAATAGTTGTTGTCATTAAAGTACCATATCCCACTTGCTTGTATTAAGGTGAATTCACTTAGCCATGATCACTCACTTGTTTTTGTGGCATCATTAGTGCCTTTTATCTATTGTGTGGCATGGGGAAGTCTTGAGTACCCATGGCTTTGGAGTGCAACACTTGTGCATTTTAGATCAAATATTGTGAAGTCTTGTACATTGAGCTTTCCATTTTAAGTGTGGGGTCAGTTTTCACCCGCGCGACAACCTTAGGTGGATTTGTTGATTCGTTCTCACATTCAGGCTTATATGTGTTGCAGGTTGCTATGGCAAGCAAGAGCAAGCGGATAGGATAGTTCTCCTCCACTGTCCCTGCTCCCAAAACACGCAAGCAAGGAGAAGGATACTCGAGGCAAGCTAAAGGAAAACAAGCTGCCGAGGGATCACAACAGGCACCATTGCGAGCGCGGCCTCGCTTGAATTTAAGTACTGATGAGGTGATTGCATGGCATAGGGATTTTGTACCCTCCGGGCGGTACGTTTATGAAATGGGCAAAGGGATTGCGACCACAGTTGCGTGAACTGAACATGGACGAACTCATAGAATGCCCCGGGCATGCAAATTTGAGCATGGTTCGGGAACTGTATGCCAACTGGGATACAAACTTGTTCAGGTCACATGTACGTAGGAAGGACGTGCCACTGGATAGGTGATCATTATGTGCATTTTGGAGGTTGAGAATGCTGACCCGAGGAGGCTCCAGAAATTTGTCAGAAGCCTAAACTATACAAAGATACGTCACACTCTTTGTGGAGTCGATTCAAATGCCAAGTGGACAAGAAAGCAAGGCGATATTCACCTTCATATGGTTCGCTCTAATTTCAACAAGACTGCCAAAGTGTGGCAGCATTTTGTGCAAGACAGACTCATGCTCGTGGAGCACAACAACGACTGCACTCAAGCTCGAGTGTGTGTCATATTCTTTTTGATGACTCGCAGGCCCATTAATGTGGGTGAGATCATGCTCGGTGAGATGGCCCACACGCGATTTGGGCAGCAGATTAGGAGGTTCTTCTTTGGCAACTTGCTCACACAATATATGCTTTCCCGAGGGGTGCCGGAGTACCCAGGGTATGATGAGGTAGTGGAGGCGCCTACAGGACTGTTGGACATCACATCCTTATTGGAGATGTCGTCTAAGCTCACTCAGGTAGCACGGAACGAACGAGACAAGAACTTCAACAGGTACCTCTATAACTCTTTAAATTTACTCATTAGCAGGACTGGTATTTCAGACGAGGACGCAAACACTATCAAGGGTTAAGACATAGAGGACGAGGTGGGTGATGATGTTACAGGGCCCCTGGATTTGGTGCCTCTAGGACCTGATGATGATGTGCCCAGAGCTGTGGATGGAAGGCATGCTGAGGAAGAGGACTCCGACTGACAGGGAGTTTCCTTTTCACCCTGCTATGTTTTACAATTTTATATACATCCAGGACTATGCATAATATAAGTGTGTGGTGGGAGGAATACTGCTTGTGATGTACTTGTATAAATTGTATCACTTTGTTTCTTTTACTTGTTTTACTTAGTCTAGTTTTAGCCTAGTTTGTTTTAAAAAATAAAAAAATACAAAAAATAAATTTTTTAGAAAAAGCTCGAACTTTTCCCGACGATGGATCTTTTGGACAATTTTCTTGAGGGATAGAGTCCAATTAAAAACACCAAAAAGATTGTTGTTTTAGGATAGTTAGGTAGTATCCCTTGGTTTTGCTTTGGGCGCCGGTTCTTTTCCAAGGGTGTAGCTCGAACCGGGTACTTAAATTTTTAAGAGTAGGTTAGGAAGAAACTGAGTTGCTCTGAGCTATTCAGTGACATGTTGGTGCTGGCACATTAGGCTATGACATACATTCTATCTTCTCGTATATTTGGTTTGAATTGTGACGCCTAAGTAAAGTAAATAGCCTATTTTGTGACGCTTTTTCTCAGTTGTTTGACTTGTATGCCACATAGTGCATTATTGCTTAAAGTTTCTCAATTATGTGTTCTTGCGTGACTTGAGAGTTGAACAAAACCGTCTTGATTGAGTCACGTGCTATCCTGTATATTCTACAACTTGCCCCGTGTGTAATCAAAGCAAAATTGTTAAGTTGTGCTAATTTAGGAGATGACGTAAGCGTTTCTTGCTTGATCATAGATGTGCTTGTCACATAAAAAATACCATTTTCCGTTGCTAGCCCCCTTGAGCCTATAGACCTTTCTTTTGGCACCCACATTACAAGCGGTACCCCTATTTTGGGGAGTAGCTCTTGAGTGGAACCATGGAAGGGCTCTTTGGTGCTCTTGAGATTTGGGGAATTTTCTTATGTAGTTTTGGTGTTTTGCATACAACAAGACTTGAAGAGCCAATAACATGGAAAAGATGACGAAAATCAGTAGTAGATCAAAAATGCGGCAGGTTTGCGACTGCATAAATGATGTGCGGGCCGCAGACCAACCACAGAGTGAAGCAGTCCAAACCAGTTGTGAGAGTGGATTTTGCGATCCATTATGCGGTTGCATAACTCTTATGAGGACTACATAATGATTGCACAAATGCAAAAAGGGTTTCTGAGAAGATAATTCTACGGTACGATATGCGGTCACGAAATGGATATGCTGCCCGCATAACAGAAATGCGACGGAACACTGGAGAACTGGGCAACCAACTCTGCAAAGGAAAGTGAAGATATGCGGACCGTGAAAGCTGTCTGTGACCCATTCTGTGATCGTAGACTTGATTTGCAGGGCATTTTTGTCACTTTTTGACCCCGACTTTTAGCCCATTATAAATAGAATAACTAGGGCATTGAATACGCCATTATTTTGGAATCTTTTGAACAGATAATCTTGTCATCTTTGTAAGCTTTATGACTTTATTTATTGCTTTGTTCTGGATTCTAGTATGAGTAGCTAGTTTTATATACTAAGGTTGTGGACTCTAAATGGGTGTAATGTTAATGGTATTTACCATTGAATATATATATATAATGGTTGGTTGTTATCTATTCATTACTCACACTTCATTTATTGTTGATGGTTGCAAACATTGACTAATATATATATATAATGGTTGGTTGTTAGCTATTCATTTCTCACACTTCATTTATTGTTGATGGTTGCAAACATTGACTAATGCCATTTTACTCTATCTTTACTTGGAAAAGTGCGTTAGGGTTTGGTAGAATTGAATAGCAAAAACTCAAGGCTTTACACCTTGTTTAATAGAATCGCTTAGGAATAAGTGGGTTCTATTTGACAAATATTGGTTGTTCTTAACTTTAACTCTTTTATATTTGGGAAAATCATACAGAGAAAATACTACCTAATTATTGGGAAATATTGGGTAGTCATTTAGGAACCATTTGCATATCAAAGGGCCTTCCATTAGAAATATATCATATTAACACCGATAACATTACATTCCATTGATNGGTTTGGTAGAATTGAGTAGCAAAAACTCAAGGCTTTACACCTTGTTTAATAGAATCGCTTAGGAATAAGTGGGTTCTATTTGAAAAATATTGGTTGTTATTAATTTTAACTCTTTTATATTTGGGAAAAACATATAGAGAAAATACTACCTAATTATTGGGAAATATTGGGTAGTCATTTAGGAACCATTTTCATATCAAAGGGCCTTCCATTAGAAATATATCATATTAACACCAATAACATTACATTCCATTGATCGGGACACAACATTGGTTTCCTTAATTGAATTAATTACATTCTTATAAAAAATAGTTTTCCTGATAATTCACAATCACAACACTCTCTTTTTAAGCTAACGGAGTAGGATTACGACTTAAGTCAAGTTTTACACTACTCAAGTAATCTTTTCACACCTATTACCGGTGGGATTCGGCGCCAACCTAGTTGGGTTATTATATTTGATATCGACCTCCTTAAACCATTTATTTAGGTGTAAATTGAGCGTATCAAGCCTCGTGCAAAGAATGAAGGCAATGCTTAGCACTATGGAGAAAAAGGGAGTGTTTAGCCTTATGCAATAATGAGGTCAGTGCTCAACCCCATGCAATGTGATGGAGACAATGCTTAGTCTCATGCAAAGGAAGGCAGTAATTAGCCTTATGCAATAGAGGAGGAAGTTCTTAGCCTCATGCAATATAATGAAGACAGCGTTTAGTCTCATGCAAGGAAAGGCATCGTTTACCCTTATGGAGTAATGGAGGCAATGCTTAGCCCCATGCAATGTGATGGAATCTCATGCAAGGGAAGGCATCATTTAGCCTTATAGAGTAATGAGGACAGTGCTTAGCCCTATGCAGTAATGGGGGCAGGGCTTATCCCAATGCGATAATGTAGTCAGTGTTTAGCCTCATGCATAGAGAGGTAAAGATTAAATATGAGGAAAAAGTGATCTATAGCTTGACACATTTGTACTAGGCGATATATGTTGTTGAAGATAGCATTCTTGTTATGTATTTGTCGATATGCTTGTTATATCCATTATGCCTGAATCCATCAAAAAATCATGAGTTTTTTTAGGGGAAAGGTTGGTCCGTGCCCATGATTCCTCATTTCGCCTTTGCTCCTTGTCTTGATTCCTTGTTCGGGTAACCCTAGGTAACATCTGGCTATTATAGAAAATGAATTTTTTGAAAATATGTATTTGTGACAAATCATTTGTAAAACAAATACAGTGGTTCAAAATATGTGACGATGCATAAAACCAATAATTTTGTCGAATCGAAGACTGTGACATGCTTCGAGACATTGCAAACTACTCTACATGGAATTTTGAGGATCCTCCCCAAAATGTTTCCCCATTTTAAATGCATACTTTTGGCGATACACTTCTTGGCGACCTTTGACGTAATGCGATTGACAAAACGCAAAATCTTGCCCCAATTTCCTGACCGTAAAGGGGAATGAAGATTTTATTATGATGTGACCAAACCTACATGACTGCTACGTATCCCCTCTTAAACTTGAATTAGGTCAAGCATAGTTCAGGTTATATCAAATAGAAAGTGCAAACATAATCTCAAACATAATATCTCTTGACTGTGTTTGAATTCATATGTTTTGGCCATATTTATCCACCCATCTTTGTGAGTATAAGCATTCCTCCTGTCAGTACTTAGTGAACCATGTAAGGGCCTTGCCAATTTGGTGAGAATTTCCCTTTTGCTTCGTCCTGATATGGGAAGATCTGTTTCAACACCAACTGCACTGGTGTGAATTGCCTCGATTTAACATTTTTGTTGAAAGCCCTTGACATTCTTTTCTGGTAGAGTTGATAGTGACACACTGCGTTCATCCTCTTACTGTCAATAAGAGCCAGTTGCTCATACTGGCTCTGTATCCATTCCGCATCGATGAGCTCGGCCTCTTGTATGATTCCTAGGGAAGGAATCTCCACCTCGGTAGGTATAACAGCTATAGTACCGTAGACCAGTAGATAGGGGGTTTCCCCGGTTGATGTACAGACTGTGGGGCGGTACCCGAGCAAAGAAAATGGTAGCTTCTCATGCCATTGCTTGTATTTTTCCACCATCTTCCTTTAATAACATCTTGATGTTCTTATTGGCGGCTTCTACAACTCCATTCTTCTGCGGTCTATTTTTTGTAGAATTCCGGTGCTTGATCTTGAATGTTTCACACATGGCTTTCATCAGATCATTGTTGAGATTTTCGGCGTTCTCGGTAATGTTTGACTCGGGTACATCAAATCGACAAACAATGCGATCCCGAACAAAATCTACACTACAAGAAAATCATGTATTACATGGGGATTTTGGTAGGGAATATATAAGAAAATCCGCCGGAAACTACGGATTTTCCTTCCGAAAATATTCCGATGGAAAAACTTTCGTGGGTAATTATTACCTGCGAATTTTAAAAATCCCCAGGTAATGTACTTGGGGATTTTGAATCCACATGAAAATTACCTGTGTTTTAAATTCACTTGTAAATTACCTGCGAATATTTCCATCAAAAATTCTAGTTATTCGCATGCAATTTTGGGTAAAACATTAATGAAACTTAAGGAGTTTACTCGCGGAGTTTGCCAGGAAATAGCTACAAGTACATCCCCTTGAAAATTCCCAATGTCTGAAATTTTTAGACTAAAAATTAGAATTGCTATATTATTTATATTTGTATTAAGTCAACTCCCCCATAAACGTATTTCTATATATTATGAATTCTCCACCTACTGACAAGATACTATAGCACCAATTATATTATTTTACTATTTTTACTCATCATTAATTAGTGTTACTAATTAGCAATTAGTACTTTTCCTAAATGTATAATGTAACCCACAACCTGCATATTTGTGGTTTTCTCAAGTCTTACCTGTACGGTCGTTTCGGGATGCTTAGTTTATAAGGTGCAAATATTTACAACTCTTGGCTGACGTGGGACAAGGATATCCCAACTACCATTTCCCCATGTAGTACTATTTACTTAATAATGCTTACCTCTTTTTTTTTTTTTTTTTAAAGGATGAATTAATTAAGGATTCCATAAATCAAATAAAACACCCTTTTCCAAGTAATAGCAATTTAAATTTATATTACTTTTAAATTTAAGGTATCCTTAGTTATTTTTCAAATTTTTATTTACATTTCTCGAATAACATATTAATTTTTTTTCTTTATAAAAAATACACTAATTAACAAGAATTAAATACATTGTACATGATAATTAGTAAGAATTATTTCACTATTCCAGATAAAATACACGTGATTAAGTTATTTATATATGCTATAATTGACTTTTGTCTAATCAAATACATGTGAAAAAATGACATACATAAGATAGAAAATTAATAAAACTTAGTTACATTTTTATAAATGTAACGCAAGTTTTCTCTACTTAGAAATTAAACTTAAATATGTGTCAATCATTTAGTTACATTTAGTATATTTTCTGATAATATTAGTTGAAATATGTCAAATATAGTCGTATCTTATCTTTATTATGTCCTTTATATCAACCATATTAAATTTTAATTATTAAAATAATTTACATTGAGATAATTATTTTGTTATTGAATTTGCTGAAAAAAATAATAACCGACTATGTTATGCTCAATGACTTATAATGTTCGATTCAAAAATATATACATCATTAAATTTTATATAGGATCAACAATATACATTTACCTACACATAAATCGATAATTATAATAGATAAAATTAATTCATATGGATATTTTTTACATATCAAGTTTTTGAAACTTTCAGAAAAATATAATATTTAAATTAAAAGGTAAAATCTTCTTAGAAATTAAAATAATATTTTAACAATATTTAAAGAATTTCAACTTAAATATGTAGTTATAAAATCCTCAGGTAAATCCTCAAATATTATATATCCAATTAAAACAATAACAATAAAATTGCTACCTAAATCCTAAGAACAAATATCCAATCAAAACCTTACAATGAAATACTCAAGTAAATTCTCAAGAAACAAATTTCTTTTAAAACCACACAAATAATCTCTAGTTAATTTCTTAGGTAAAAATATTTGTAGGTAAATCCCAAGATATATTATCAAGAATAAATTTCTCGCAGAAACTACAATAATATAATCCCCATATAGTTTTACTAAATAAGTAAATCCCAAGAAATAAACTTATAACTAAATTCACATCAACCAAATCTCTAGGTAATTCCCAAGGTAAAAGAATTCACAAGTAAATCCCCAAGAAAATATCCCTAACTAAATTAGTAGCACTAATAGCCCCAGGTAATTCCCCAGCTAAAATAATCCCTAGATAAATCTCCAAGAAAATGTTTTCAGCTAAATCTGCAGCAATAATATCCCCAGTTAATTTTCCCAATAAGTAAATCCCCAAGACAATATACCCAACTAAAGTCGCATGTAGAGTTACCTAGGGATTTTCCTTCGGATTAACATGGGATTTTTTTTCATTTTCTTTATTTGCTTACCTACGAATTTTCCTACGGATATGTACTTGTCGATATTTTCCGCAGGTAATTTCCCAGGTAATATTTTGGCACATAATGCCGCCACGGTTACCTATGGATTTTCCTAGGAAAATATTTATCGCATGTAAAATATTTTAAATTTAGGAATTCTAATATTTCCCATGAAAATCCGCAGGTATTATCTGCGAATAAAATCACTAGGTAAAAACCTCATATAATTAGCACTTTTCTTGTAGTGCTACTACGACCTTCTTAGTCATAGCCTTAAAGGAAGCAGCTTCAACCCAATTTTGTGAAGTAATCTATAGTCACCAAAATGAACCTGTGTCCATTTGAAGCAGCGGGTTCAATTGGTCGGATGACAACCATGCCCCAGGCAGATAAAGGCCAGGGTTATCTCGTTGCATTGAGTTCGTTGGGCGACACTTGTATCATATCAGCATATACCTGCCATTGGTGGCACTTTTGAACATATTTGATGTAGTCTGTCTCCATAGTCATCCAGAAATACCCTGCCCTTAATATCTTATTGGCCAGAATGAAACCATTCATGTGAGGTCCGCAAGTTCCGACGTGTATTCCTTCGAGCAATCTAATGCTTCGTATTCTCCGTCTACGGGATTCTCTGCCACATGATAGGCTAATGATTGACCCTTGACTGCCTTATGAGTTACATAGATGATGTCGAACACATTTAGAACTATTTTGCCACTTTGCTGACTTACCTATAGGCATGGGTTTCTGAAAGATGTATTTTATTGGATCCATCCTTGATATGAGATATGTAGTATATGCTCAAAAATAATATCTTAACTTCTAGGATATCCATGTCAAAGCACAACAGTTGTGCTCCAACAAAGAGTATCGGGCCTTGTAAAGTGTGAACTTCTTATTCAAATAATATATCGCCTACTCTTTTCTCCAAGTTTCATCATGTTGCCTCATGACGCAACCAATGGCTCCATCCAACACAGATAGACACATCGACAGAGGTCTGTCCGGCTCTATCGTAACCAATAGGGGCGACTTAGACAAGTACTCCTTGATTTTGTCGAAAGACTTTTGACATTCTTTGATCTAGCTCGTCGCAACATCTTCCCTCAACATCTTGAAGATCGACTCACATGTCACCGATAATTGCGATATACAATGGCTGATATAATTGAGGCATCCTAGAAAACTCATCACATCCTTCTTATTTTTTGGCGGTGGAAAATCTTGAATAACTCTGATTATTGACGGGTCCAGCTCAATGTCACGGCGACTGACAATGAAACCCAACAACTTCCCAACAGGGACTCTGAAGGCACATTTTGCAGGATTCAACTTCAAATTGTATTTTTGAAGCCAGTTGAAAAACATCCTTAGGTCTACTATGTGATCTGTACTTCTCTTACATTTAATGATAACATCATCCATGTAAACTTCTATTTCCTTGTGTATCATATCATTGAAAATAGTCGTCATGGCCCTCATGTAGGTGGCCCCAGCATTCTTCGAACTGAATGGCATGATTTTGTAACAATATATCCCTCATGGTGCGATGAAGGATATCTTTTCAGTGTCCTCTTCGTCCATCCAAATCTGGTCATATCTTGCTAAGAAATCCACAAAGGATTGGAGTTCATGCTTGGCACAGTTGTCGATTAGTATGTGTATGATAGGAAATGTGATATCATCCTTAGGGCTTGCTCTCTTCAAATCTCGATAGTCAACACATACCCTAACTTTCCCATCCTTTTTCGGAACTGACAAAATGTTGGTTAGACAAGTCTGGTACTCGACCACTCGAAGGAACTTGGCTTTGATTTTCTTGGTAACCTCCTCCTTTATCTTCAGGCTCATATCTGGCTTGAATTTCAGAGCTTCTGTTTTACTAGTGGACACATATGGTTGGTAGGAAGCTTGTGAGCTACTATGGATGCGCTTAACCCAGTCATGTCATTGTAAGACCATACAAAAATATCCTCATATGCTTTTGGAAACATGATATACTCCTCCTTCTCTAGCGGTGATAGATGAATGCTTGTGCGAGTTTCTTTGGCTGTTTTAGAATCCCCTAAGTTAACTGCCTCAGTTTCTTCCAAATTGGAGTTTGGTTTGTTCTCAAAATTCTCTACTTCTTTGAAAATTTCCTAAGGTATTACATGTCACAGTCGTAGGCTCATCAAGATATGTAATAATTACGCTGGAAAGAGTGTACAAAGATAATAATAAATAAACGAAAAGCAATAATGCATTAATAAAACATCATATTTTTAACAAGTACGACTAGATGGCTCGAGTAATTATTTCAAAACAAAGTATTGAAAAATGTCCTAAATACCCAAAAACAATTTTAAAACAAATCATGCTAAATCTGCTAAATCTACACAGGTACTCGGAGAGCTCGGGATGGTGCAACAGTCCAGTTCTTGAGAATGGCTCCTTATCCCACCGTCTGGGTGGTAAAGTCTTCCTCCTCCCCTAAAATTGCACTGCAGTCCATATTTTCCTCATCAAGGAACAACTTCATCATGCTGCCTAAAACCCCGTCTTCCTCAGATCCCCATATTACATAAGTTTGGCAAAATGTTTGGTGCAGTGGTGGTATGAGTTTTTCTAATAGGTAATAATCGGTACTCCACGAAGGTGTCCAATCCTGGTATTCTTGCACAGTATATTCATAGTCAAAACCAATGGTTGTGCCATGAAATTGTGGTCGTATTGGTTCTGCGATCCCCTGAAGCTTTCGGCCAAGACCCTTGCCTAGTTCATACCCTAGCCACATTAGTATTCTTTCTATCTTGTTGCTCCGACATCGATCCTTCTCAATTGCATTTACTCGCTGAATGTGGTGGTATGTCTTTCCTCCCAATTTCATCCTATTTTTGATGACTGGCACAGTGTGCTTGGTGTAGATAGGGTTGCTTCCCTCTTCGTGAGTAATCACCTCTTGATGATTCCACTCGAACTGCATAGCCTGGTGCAGAGTTGAAGTGACTGCCCTAACTGCGTGTATCCATGATCGTCCGAATAACAAGCTGTAGGTGGTAGATATGTCTAGCACTTGGAATTCAATATCGAACCAGGTCGGGCCCATATGTATATCAAGGTTGATTTCTCCTATAGTGGCTCTCTAAGATCCATCGAACACCTTCACATTCATGATTCCCATCTGTATCTCATGCAAGCCTTTACCTAGTCCTTTCATATTAGTCAACGTGCATATGTTCAGGCTCGAACCTCCATCTATTATGACCCTAACAATGGACTTGTCTTCAAATTGCATAGTGATGTGCAACGCTTTGTTGTGACTCAACTCTTCTGGCAGTAGCTCGTCTTCGTGGAAAGTAATCTTGTGACTCTCTAGTCCTTTTCCTACCATGTTAGCCATCTCGCCACTACTGCTACCAGCGGGCACATAATCTTAACTTAATACTTTCCTCAAGGCATTCTTGTGCGCATCTGAATTTTTCAATAGCGACAAGATGGATATCTGGGCAGGAATTTTGTTTAGGTCATCAACAACAAACTACTCCCTCGCCTGTACCTTTCTCCAAAGATCATTGGTGCCTGTCTCAATGATAGGCGACTTAGATGTAGTTTATTTGCTTGCTCCTCCAAGGTTCTCAGGTGTATAAACTCTGCCAGTTCTGGTCATACCTTGCGCAACACCTGTCTCTTCCATCTTGGCTTTTCCTTTTCTTCTCGCCAATGCCACATAATCCCATGGGATGATATTAGACTTATAAGATGGTGTTGGGGCTACCATCACAATGAAAGGCGTAGCTACCTCGCCGATGACGTATAAATCCACTACTAAAAAGTAAATGGACACAGCCGTATGCAATATAATATACCCAACTAAACGTCGGGGTCGAATCCCAGAGAGAATAATATGTAGGCGATTAGGCATGCACGAGAATTATCACTTATTATGCTTAGCCAAACACTTAGGAAGGGTTTTTGAGAAATGTTTATATTTAAATGAAATAATATAAACTAACCTAGAAAGAAATTAAAAAGATCAATGGCTACAAGCATGAATGTATTGGGAAATTGCACTCAAGTAACAATCCAATGTATTTGACAATTTTGCAAATATGAGCGAGTTTATATTAATTAGCTTCAGGTAATAATTCTTTATTAGCTTCTCCCGAAGACTAACAAGACTTCCGAATTGAATTATCACTAAAACAATAAAGAGGTTAAGCACACCCAAATATGGCTACAAGTAGTTCAATCCTATCCCTAGGTAGAATCTATAATGTGACGGTTAACGCCTCAAGTTCTTGTTAATTAATCTTTCCCAACCCCAAATTATCTTTTCCAAAATTAATTCGAATTTAATGGGCGAGTCATAGGGTTAGCTAATCCATTTGGAAACATTAAAGAACAAGAATAATTAAAGAAACAATAACACACTTCATAATAAATAAAAATCGCTTAATACATAATCACAATAAGATATTTAATCTAAACTTTAAATATGAAACTACAGACTTAGATATTCAATACAAAGCAAAGAAATGAAGAAATGAACATAAATGGGTAATAAATTCTCAACCAAAAGCTTCAAATCTTCAAGACCCAAGTGTGTGTGCAAGAACCCTAGCTCCAAAACTTGTCTTCTCTACTCAAGAGAATGAAATATAAGCCAAAGATGTGTTTCCAATAAGCTAGGTCATGTATTTGTGGGTTTGGAATGGAAAAAATGTGAAATGCCTAAGTTGACCAGGTCTGAAGCTTGTCGGCCGCATCTGCGGAATCCTCACAGGCGCGGTTTTGCTGAAACGGATACCTGCTCACAGAAGCAATCTTTGGTGGAAATGTCTATTTTGCATATGCGGACAAAAGGACAACGAAGCGCATCGCAGAAGCGGTTTTCAAGCGCAGAAGCGCGACCTCATAGGCGGTTCATCAATCGCATATGTGATTTCTGCCTCGCTGTCCTTCTTCTAGAGATGCAGACCTTTTCTCACAGATGTGAGACCGCAGATGCGGACCTGTCTGCGTAGATACGGTTTTATTAAAAGCATATACAACATGAGCATGACAATGAATAGTTTCACTTATTTTAATCTTTTTGCATAATTTTACTTCATTTGATTTCCACTCTCTTCAAGCCATCATTTACCTGCAAATCTAGCAATTCACAAAATAAACAACCTCGTATTATAATTAACGGATGCAAAAACAAAAGAAAAGAGACTAAAATCAATAGTAATATCGCCACTCATCACTCGACTTTAAATGGTGCCTAGGTTTGCACCACAATCGGCGAGAGGGTGACAGGAGATGTATTGGGAGAATCCCCCCCGGAATGTTTTAATCCCATTCCTCATCAGTTTTTATCATATTCACTCTCTCTCCCCTATGGTCAGGAAGAGGGTTATTATGGACAATTGGCGCGTTGTATATTGCTTGTATGACTTTGGTGTTGATTAGTGTCTGAATCGTGTCTTTCAACATGCGACATTCGTCAATGGTATGACCCTTCATGCTTGAATGGCAAGCACAAGTTTTGTTAGGGTGATGTATCCAGCAAACTTTAGTGTGTCATACAGTTAGGCTATGGGTTCTGCGATTAGGGTGTATTGTTTGGGAAATATACGGTCAAAGTTTGGTCGTGGCTTTGGGTAGTTTTGGTGGGCGAGCGGAGGTGAATGGTGATATGCAGGTTGGGTATTATATGTATGGTAGGTGGTGGTTGTGCATTGGTATTTTGGATGCGAGGGTTGATATGTGGGTGGAGGTGTTTGATATGTAAAGGGAGACATCGGGCCCTAGGCTAGAATCACGGCAACTACTTCTTTCTTCTTTGAGATACCTCCTAATTGTAAGTCTTTGTTTGTGGCTTGCAGTGCCGCAAAATTGGGCACTATTCCGCTCTTGATTTCTTCTTCTATCGTTTCCCCTAACTTGATGATGATTGAGAACTTGTGATTCTAGATAACCATCAACCTTTGATAATACTGCAGATCCTGAGTCTAACAAAGAACTTGTTCATTTGTTCTTCTTCAAGTGGCAACCTCACCTTGGCGGCCTCTGATCTCCAATGAGTAG
>AWOL01S0006123.1:33491-44099 GCA_000715115.1 Nicotiana otophora
TATATCAAGTTGCCTCAGTGAGTTCCTGGAGCTTAGGTATATGAGTGAACATTGATTGAAGTTTGAGAGGGATCAGGGGTAATTTGTGGTGCGTTTTGAGGAGTGTGATAAGTGGTGGTTTGTGAATAATAGGTCGGGTGATGGTGGTGTTGCCAAGGGGTTTGCCTTGGTGGTGCGTTAAGGTTTTGAGGAGGTGCGAGATTGTGATACTGGTGTGTTGCGGGATGATTTTGTAGAGCTATGGGTTATGGACTTTGGCTTTGGGTGTTTTGTAGTGGTGTTTGGGTTTGAGTGGTTGTGTTTTGCAGGTTGATGTCGGTGGCATTTAGAGTAAGGGAGAGGTTGGCCAAATTTCGGACCTGCTCAAGCTCACCCTGCAGCTCCAAGATTTTTTGTTCCAAACGTAGGACCAACTCATTCTGACTTGGCATACTTCTTTCGTCCGATGTTTCAAGATTCTCTGCCATGGTGGCATTGTCTTTTCGGTTAGTACTTAGATCATCCATCTTACATTTGCCTTTACCTCTACTTTTCGGGTCTCTAGGTAGAGGAGGAGGTGGAGGACCTCTGGATTTGGTGTGGTAAGCTCATGATGCCAGAATGCATGGACCAAACTTTGGGAATGGGAGTAATCAAAAGAAAGAAAAACAAAAGTAACCAAGTCACTAAGAAGAAGTAAAAGCGTGTTTGCAATATTTATGCAGGTATCACGTAAGGTCATGCAAAATTCGTGTCTTAGTTTGGGGACCTCATTGTGCCCGAGGTAGGCCTAAGCGACACATAGACTTAGAGAAAGTTCATGCCAACGTTTACCTCATTCTATTAATGCGAAAATAAGCCAAATCAATCTTTTACTAAATCGAGATAATAATTATAAAATCATTAATGACATTAAGCCTTATTAAATTGAAATCTAATCTAATCTAGAAACCAATAAAGACATTATCTCCTAGTATACTTGGTCCCTGAAGGACCTTCTCCATGCTTGTCTCTCTTGACTCCATCAATCACATTTCCCAAATCGCGCATGTCGAGTATCAAGTATGCAATTGCCAACGTCCCTCCTTTATCCAAATCCATGCCCTGACAATCCCAAAGCCTCTTTATCATCTTCCCCTCTAACTCCATCAGTGCTTGCTCCAGATGTTCAAACCTCTCTATCGACTTATTTGCAATTTCACTCCATTCCCTGATTGCTTCCTTATCAACCTTATGATGTTCTAGATGTTTAGCTTTAGATTCGAACACCCTTTTATGTAGCCTTTTATACTTCACCTGCACCTCAGCCACCTCATCTATGATCCTATCTTTCATATTGACCCACGATTTGACGTCCCCAGCTATGTCGTCCTCCAACCACGATAGATAGTAGTACATATGACTGGCGTGATACCTGTCTGGATCGATAGTCTCTCCCTCCATGATGATCTTTTGGTTCCACATGTATCGGGGTTCAAACTTGAATGGGGTGACATCTCCTTTGAAATTTCCTTTATACTGAACCATTCTGGAGACTCGAGGTATGACTTGTTTCCTCCTAGCTTGCCTCATTACCCTTATAAGAGCGTAAGGGTAGATACACTGCATCCCGATCAGCACTAGGTGAGTAGTTCATTTGGACCTGATTATGAGCTCGCTACAAGGAAATCACTCTAACATCCAATGCACTTGCTCGTCTTTCAGATTGCTGAAGAAACGCACCCAGCCTACAGCATTTCCAGGCTTTGCAAACCGCTCTTAAATGAATGTCATCTTCTTTGGATGATGACTAGCTATGTATTAATTTAGTGGCTTTCGCAGAAGCTCCTAGCGATAATCACCCCTCTGAAAGTGTTCCAACAACCAAACTTGAAGAAACAGACTATAACTCTCAAAGTGTTGGCTAGGATTATCGAGATGATAGTGTACTTCTGCCCCTCAATACGCTCCATTAAGGTCCTGGCAACTATGGCTAAGCGAGTATGAATTCTTCCCCCTTGCATTGTAAAGATCAACAAACCCAACAAACAGACTATGAAGACTTAGACTCGGCAGTGCACCCATCCCAAAGAGGTAATGGCTCGCTCCTATTGATAAAGGGGATATGATTTGCTATGCTCATAACACTCATAGAGAAATTCAAAGGGGATGTATGAATTCCTCAGATAGACCAGTTCGTCGTTCTTCTTAAAACCCAAAATTTTCAAAAAACCTCATGGAGCGTGATTGTCTGGCACCAATTGTCCTGGACTATCCTATGGTAACTTGGCGAAACCCCTTATTTCATTCAGGAGAAGTCATTTCTATATTGCCAAATTGAAAAACAGCTCTTTTCTCATCCCAGAACATGGTAGCAGCCTCGATCAGTCCCCTATTTGATTGAATGTTTAGCAATGATGGTAGGTTACCCAGTACCCTCCTCACATGGTTTCTATCATAGGGTAAAAGGTCGTTCTACTAGGCAATTAGCAAACACGGGATATTCTGGACCATACTGAACCTGGGGATTTCATGCTTCATTTTCTACAAATAAATAAAAGTTATCCCTTTCCCCCTCCATATTCGACTATTTACACAATAATGATCAACATACTGGCATGTTTTCCCCTAGTAATATACATAACGTCACGGTGGCTTTTGGGATTATGGAAATCTCGTTGGAATTCGGACAGGGTTCATCTAAGTGGGTTGATTAGTCAACGACATCGCAATCCGTACTAGGTTAAGCATGATGCATGTACGTTTCATATCAGAGTGTGGTTTCTAGAAAGGTCTACTGCTACTCTCAAGTTGACAACTTGAGTGGGAAAGGCACAGGATCATCGATTGCATCGCTGATCGACTAGTCTACCGCAATTAAGCCTTTTCAGTTTAAAAGGGTGTTTTTTTAGGAAATCTTGGACACTCATTAAGCACCGCTATGTTGATTATAAGAACGAGTGGAGTATGATGTTGGCTGCATGCTTTATGCAACAATAGTAACACGTTGCCAAATATTGACATGATGAAAGTGCATAAAAACAGTAAACAATATAAACAGGTGAAGGAAAATAAAAAGAGAAAGATAAAAGAGAGAAGTCAGTTTAACTTATGAAAACATGCGACATCTTAACTAAATGAAGCAAATAGTGAGATAAGGACTGGAAAAACGTGATATAGCAGTCTTAAACAAGATGAAAGCAACGGAGAGAGCATGTGCATGTCATAGCAAATAAAGGGAAAAATGGGGAGGGGATGTACTTGTCATAGCAATTTAAACAAATAAGGGAAAATAAGGGAAAAGATTTACATGTCATCAAATAATCCGTTAATCCACACAAGTTAACTTTATTATGGTAAGAGCCTAAGTGTAAATCCCTAGTAGAGTCGCCATGCTGTCGCGGCTCTTTTTCTCATGAAAGCGGACTTCGACATATGACAACTTTTTTAAATGGGTAATAAAAGAGAAGAGTCGCCACCTAATGATTTTGAGGTGCATTAGGGCACCCATTTGCAAATAACTCTATTTTAACTAGTCCGTTTTACCAAAGATCAGGTATGGGCTCAAATTACCTCAAAGAGAATGTGTTAGGTGCTCTTTGAGGTCCACAACTGTGAGTCTTGGCCAAATTTTACAATGTGGGATTATCGGATTGCAATTGTCCTAAGTGATCATATAAGTGTGGGAAGACAGGGAGTTTAAAGGTTCTATTGTGAACATTTGTAAAACAAATTTGGTCAACTATTAAATTTTATAGATAATCAATACAAGTCTTTAGAGGTTACAAGGTACAACTTAATTATTCTATATTCAATGACTAAGTGTGAACAATAAACATGTAAAGGAAGGGTGTCCTATGTGTTTTGGCCTAAAGGATCACCCTGTGCAACATAAATAATACTTCGCAACTCCTTCAGGGTAAGGGTTGCTCATATTATTCAGCGTGAACAAACTATCATCCCCTACTAACCGATTACAATGTTAAAGTAGTTTACTTAGAGCGCCCTAATTCAATTCTAAGTCATCTCTTGTGTGTGCGCTACTCGTCCAATACCTATGGTCCAGGAGGCTTTGAACCTAGTATTTCGGTGGTTATAGACTCTACTTAGGATGCTTGATTGTTGGCTATAATTGCGTATTTTAGTCGCTTATTGCACTCTAATTTACTTCACTTTACTTGTTTTGAGCTTTAATTGGTAGTGCTTTGCATTAATTGTCTATTTTATGTATTGTATGATTGATTTCGAGCTATGTAGATGTTGTGGAACTAATTCGAGCTATTTTGAGGTTTGAAGTTTATGTAAATGCCCAAGGGATTAAGCCGGGATCATTTTTGGGGGTCGAAGACCACGTCTGGATATCAAAAATAGAAGTTTCAGTCGTACTTTGAGAAAACCCCACTACTGCGGCGTGTGGGCCGCCGCGGCTGCCCTATTTCTCCTGCCTGTCAATTTTTGAGCTCTCTGAAGATGTCCACTAATGCCCCGCATGGCGCGTCGCCCCATGCGGCACGCCTGTGTATGTTTTACAATGTAAATGTCCTATTTTCGGCTAGGAAAAGGTGATTTCATCTAGGCCCGATCCTACTTTGGAAAAATATTATTTTTGGGACTTTGGACAAAATTTAGACCTAAGGAGGGTAAGGAGGAGTTGGAGAAGGAAAATCACAAGGAGTTTATCATTCAATCCTCACTCAATACCCGAGTTTGGATCATTTTATATTTTCCTATACTTTAAACATATTTGTGACGAATTGCTCCATATCTATGGAGAAGATCCCTTTAGGGTTTGATGGATTTGGTTTATTGATATTTGTTTGTAGATTATAACTCTAAATTTATGTATTGAAGCATTTCTGGATGATTTAATTATTGCATCTATATTCACTTATTCATATAATCGAGAGAGGCATAACTTGTGATATCTTTGCATTATTTTGTTGGTTGAGTTCATTAATTATTCTTAGTAATTAGAAGAGGCTAGTTGAATTGTTGATTAAACCTAGTTAGGAGAATAATTGAAAGAGGTTTTCCTAAAGACCAATCCACTACGCATTCTTGCATATCTTCGCGCGCTTAAATTGGTTCATCTTTTGAGGTTAAGACTTAATCGAGAGAAGAGTTTTTGCTTAACGTTTGAACTAATGATCGAGTGAATTCGAAAGACTCACTTGAACATTAAAAGAGAATTATATAGAGTTAGATCCCAAACAATTATCTTGCACCTATCCTATCAACACCCTATCTTCTCCCACTAGTAACCTTATTTTCTTACTCATTGTTACGGTTGTCACTAGTCAATAGCTTTAGATTCTTAGTTCATTTTAGTTCTTAATCATATAAGTCTCAATTGTTGATCATCTTGGATAGCAATAAAGCTATAAACTACAAGAATGATGTTTAAATCCAATCCTTGTGTATACGATACTAAATTATACTATATTTTGCTAGTTAGCATATTTAAGTGTGTGTTTTGCGCTCGTTAAATTTTGACGTCCTTGCCGGGAATTGTCAATCAATAGTGTGTCAAATAGTTTGTAGTGGTAATTTAGGAAATTTATCTCTTTTTATTTTATTTTTCCCTTTTTACCGTTAGTGCTAGTTGACTGTGCACAGGCTACAGGATTAGATTGGTGCATGACTCAAGCACCTGCGAAAAAAGTGCAAACATACGACCCCGAGATAGAAAAACAATTACGACAATTGAGGAAGGAAAGAAATATCACTGAGAAGTTAGAAAAGGATGGGCAATCCTCAAGCAAAGAAACTGCGGCTGGAGTCGATGATGATACTGTAGATTTGGCTATAAGAGAGTCAACCCAACAACAAGAAAAAGTTGCACGGGATGCTGAGAGAGCAGCTATTAGAGATTCATAGATTATTTATGAAGAAGAGAGGGGTCGGAGAATTGCTTAAAATCAACCCTTGGCTGCAGATCAGTTCGAAAATATAGCTCCCAGGCCTGGGAGACCACATGGAACTTTTTCTAGACCAGTCTACAATCAAGGCCTATCAAGTAGGAGACCACCTCAAGTTGCAGCTAACAATTTCCAGTTGAAGCAAAGGTTGCTTCAAACCCTTCAAAAAAGTTGTGTATTCTTAGGAAAGATGAACAAAGATCCAAACAACCATCAAATGGACTTCGATGAGATTATGAACATCATTCAATACAATGGTGTATCATAAGATGCAGTATACTTAAAGGCATTCCCCTTCACACTCAAAGAAGATGCAAAGCAGTGGCATCGAAGCTTGCCTACCGGATCAATTAGAACATAGGATGAGATGACCAGAAAATTGCTTGATGAATATTTCTCATCAGCTAAAACGGGCAAGTTTAGAAGGGAAATCCATAATTTCTGCCAGAAAGAGACTGAAACAGTGTTTAAAGCAAGGGAGAGGTTTAAGGAGATTTTAAGAAAGTGTCAACATAGTGGAATTGAACTCTGGATACAACTCCAGGACTTTTGGGATGGATTGACATCAGCCTCGCATAGAACATTGAGTAATGTAGTTGGAGGCCCGTTGATAAAGAAGACCCCGGAGGAGATAGTTACAATTCTTGATGAGTTATCTGAATATGCTAATTAGTGGCCCTCCGAGAGTGCTGAAAGAAGAAGATCAACTAGTATTCACCAAGTTGATGCTAATACATCTGTGCAGGTACAACTTGATTCTATGGTTAAAGGAATACAGAAGTTGACCTTAGCTACAATATAAAGTGAATCTCATACAGCTTGTGATATATGTGTAGGAGGATACCCTACTCATGAGTGTCGAGCCTCAACTGAGGAAGTGAATGTTGTGGGTAATTATAACTTCAATGCAATGGGTAAGAAGCACCCCGATTTTTCATGGAGTTGACCTGGGGGTACTGCAAATGCATGGCAACAAAACAACCCCAAATTTCAGGGACAAGGAGCTCTCGGTATTGTGAATTAGCAGAGGCTGCAATTTTAGCCTCAACAACCCAATCAGTCCGGTCAAGAAGATCTCATGAAGGCCTTTATTGTAAAATATTGATGAAAGATTTGAAGTACAAGGGGCAGCAATTCGAAATCTCGAGAAGCAAGTGGGACAAATTGCAATAATATTATCTGAGAGAGTTCTAGGTACTCTTCCTACTGATGCAGAGAGAAACCCCAAAGAAACAATGAATGTTGTAACGTTGAGAAGTGGGCAAGTATTAAAAGATCATACCCCAGTCCAATACGATATGGAACTTGAAAAAGAAAGTGGGGAGCAACTTAAAAGTGAGGTTGATAAGAAGAATAAAGGCAAGAAGGGAGGTGAGAAAAAGAAGAAGGAAAAAAATTAGAAGGGAGGAACATGAAGAGAGCAAGCACATGCCTGCTTTACCTTCCCCCATAAGCTATATAGAGAAAAGTTGGACCAGCAGTTTGAGAGATTTCTGGATATGTTAAAACAGGTTAATGTAAATTTACCATTCACAAAGGTGCTCTCACAAATGTCTGCTTATGCCAAATTCTTGAAGAAGATCCCAACAAAGAAGAGGAAAATAGAAGAGTCCTCAGTGGTCAAGCTCACAGAGCATTGCAGCGTAATCTTGCAAAATAAACTCCCACAAAAGTGTGGAGATCCAAGGAGTAATACTATACCTTTCTTTTAGGCACTATTAATTTTGATAAGTCTTCATCTGATTCTGGTACCTCAATTAACTTAGTGCCCTTGTCTATTTACAGGAAACTGGAGAATGAGATCGGAGAGATAAGGTCAGCACCAATATCTTTGCAGCTGGCAGACCAAACGACTCTAATACTTGAGGGGATAGTGGAAGATGTGTTGGTTCGGGTAGATAAGTTCGGATTTCCTATAGATTTTATATTGGTGAAGATGGAAGAAAACAATGAGGTTCCCCTCATCCTAGGAAGACCATTCTTAGCAACGGGTATAGATATATTAGATATACACGAGAGAAAACTCATGCTTAGAGTGGGTGAGGAGACTGTGACTTTTGAGATGAATGTAGCAATGGGGGTGAAAAAGGAAAGACCAGCTGCAAGTGTTGAGTGGAAAGTGAAGAGTTTGAAAGAGAAGGCTCCAGTGAGTGAGAAAGATAAGTGTGGGTTGTACCCCAAGAAGGTTGAGAAGAAGCTATATGCATGGATGTGTGCACTAGTTCGAGCATGAGGAATAGAGCCCGACTTCGACTCCAACTCTGACTAGATATTCAGGGAAGTTTCCTTCACCTTATGCTTTTGAATTGTGTGTCATGGGGACATTCCACAACTTAAAGTGTGGGGTGGGGGATATGTGTATGTATATTAGTTTAAGTTTTCTTGTTGTTAGTTGTAGTAGTTAGAGATAGAGAAAATAAATTGAAAAAAACAACATGAAAAGTTTAAAATTTTCGATTTTTCCCGACGATGGATATCATATTAACAGGTTTCTTGAGGGATTAAACTCGAAGGATAAAAAAATATTTTCTTTTGTTGGTAGTGTAATAATTTCCCTTTTTTTTGTGTCGCGATTCTTTTCCAAGGGTTTTGTTTGAATCGGGTATAGTTAGTTTTTATTTTTGTTAAGCGTAGGAAACCTTGTGCTGTGATTTGAATTGGAAGTAATATCTCTTAACTTTGTTGTACCTTGAGAATAATGAGTGCTTTAGTTGTAACGCTTAGGCTCAGTTTTTGACTATTGTATAAGTACCTTAAACTGTATGATCTTAACTTTGCTTAACTGCTTTGGCTAGAGTGTCTTGATAAGTCCAATCTTGAGTGAGTTATATTCCATGTGTGTGGGGTTTTGTATTATTCATTGTATTGCATTTTATGTCTAGAACTTGCCCCGTGTGTTTGCAAAGCAAAATAGTAGTTTTATTCTGTCTTGGAAGTGATACAGGCATTTATTTGTTGAGCCAGTTATATGTTTCTGCCCGCCTAATTGTTATGTATATTAATTAACTCCTTTCAGCCTGCAATCCTATTTATTTGGCAACCACATTACGAGCCTTACCATTTGTTTGGATTGACCATATATTTGAACCTTCTACCTCTCGTGAGCACTTGAATTTGTATGAACTTTGTAAAAGTTGAAGTGTGGGGTGGTTGGGTTGGCTTTTGACTGGAACTAATTAAATAAGGAGAAGGGTGCACTGTTTTGAAAAAGTAAGAGCCACTTGAATTGAAAAAGAAAGAAAAATAATTGTATGATTGTGAAAAATATTCCTTGAAAGTTGTAACTCTTGATGTAATTATGCTTAATGAAGTAGGGATTTGATGTATATTGATGTGAAGGTGAATTATGGTTTGACACAAGTGTGGCTTTTGAAAAGTTAATTGTATGTATTAAAGAGCTTAGGGAGGTGTAGTCACTCTTATATACAAATGTATCCTACCCATCCCACAACAAACATTGCAACCAAATAAAGTCCTACCTGATCCTTGACTGAATGATCTCAATTAGTAGAGTAGTACACTACGAGCAAGCCTATGGTACGTCTTTTGTTGCATATGAATGTTACTTCAGAGAGTGAGCGAATTCTTTCTATCATGAGTTCCTAATTATTCTTGAATTTTATTGTGTTAGTAGTACTCTCTATTATTGTGTGAGAGCACTTAATTCATGAAGGAAAGGTAATGTCACTGACCTCTGTGTTCGAGTAAGTGAGTGAGTTGTGAATAGTGTGTGGTACTTATGAGTTAAATCTTGAGGTGAAAATGTTACACTATTGTGCGTAGTCTATTTTAAATATTCTTGGTTTGATGAGTTATGAGAGTTGTTCAAAACAGGTCGTGTCTATGTGAAGTGTAGTTTGATTGCTCAAGGACGAACAATGGTTTAAGTGTGAGGTGTTGATGGTAGGCTATAATTGCGTATTTTAGTCACTTATTGCACTCTAATTTACTGCACTTTACCTATTTTGAGCTTTAATTGGTAATGTTTTGCATTTATTGTGTGTTTTATGCATTGTAAGATTGATTTCGAGTTATGTAGAGGTTGTCGAGCTCATTTGAGCTATTTGGAGCTTTGATGTCTGAGTAAAAGCCCAAGGGATTAAGATGGGATCGTGTTCATGGGTCGAGGATAAAGTCTGGACATCAAAAATTGATGTTTGATCCGTACTCTAAGAAAACCCCACTGCCGCCGCGCGGTTGCCCAATTTCTATTGCCTATCAATTGTTGAGCTCTCTTAAGATTTCCACTAATATCCTCATGGCACATCGCCCCGTGAGGCGTGCTTGTGTATTTTGTACAGAGTAAATGTCATGTTTCAGCTAGAAAAAGGTGATTCCGTCTAGGGCCGACCCTACTTGGTATAAATACATGCAAAAACGTTATTTTAGGGACTTGTAACATAATTTAGACCTAAGGAGGCTAAGGAGGAGTTGGAGAAGCAAAAGCAAAAGGATTTCATCGTTCAAAGCTCACTCAAGACCCGAGTTTGGATCATATTATGTTTTCCTATACTTAAACATATTTGTGATGAGTTTCTCCATATTTATGGAGTAGTTCCCTTTAGAATTTTGTTACACCCCATGTTTTCGTACGTGAAAGTACGCCATAAGTAAATTGATGGAAGCTCGGAAATGAGATGTTACATCCCGCATTTTCATATGTTAAAGTTTCATCGTAAGTTAATCGACGTAAGTTCGTGAATGAGATTATTTTGAGATTATAAGCATTATG
>AWOL01S0006127.1:13823-26580 GCA_000715115.1 Nicotiana otophora
GCTTGACATGGGTAGGCAAATTAATCGATACACTTGGATTTTATTGTAACTTTTTGTGGGTTAAAGTGGCTAAAAAGTGAAAAACTTGTGCAGATTGTTTTGTTTTTTCATAATAATTTCTTATGGGGTAGAGTGGTGAAGAGGATAAAAAAGGTGTGCATACTTTTATTTCTACAAATGGGTACTTACCTAGGGGGTTAAGGGGTGAAAATAATTTTAGACACTCGTGCAGTTTTTAGTTTAGAAAAAAGGGGGATTACGGAAGGGAAGTTGGCTAACAAGTTTTAGACGACTTATCCAAAAGGACACCGTAGGTATCACCTTTATAGTTCATTTAATCACATTAAATGGCCTGTGGAACATAAATATTTTGACTCCACGAGAATGAAAATGATGAACCCAATATCTTTGAGGTTTGAACCACAATACAAATAGTTTTAGGAAAGGTTCAAGAGTGTCAAAGTCTCGAAAAGCATGGTACTTGAATTCCATGAGAATGTGGTATTGATTGTAGAGATACAAAAAGAACCATAAGAGCTCTTGTGGAAAATTCTTGTCCTACGCTATGAACACATGGCATAGTGAAAATTTCGTATTACAATTAAAAGGTGCTAGTATGGAACCTCCTTAGTTTAAAAAATCTTGGAGTTCATAAAAACTCTCCGCCCTACTAAGATGGACGGATCAATAGGATCCGAAAAATCAAACAACTCTGGTGGGTGACGTAATGATGGAGAACCTGGGCGTGGCTCATGTGAGAACATGAACATTTGAATTGCTGATTTATTCTTCTTCATGTGCATTTCTTGCAGAAACCTTTTTTGCAAATTCACCTTCCAGTCACGACCCGAAATTTCCACCTTCAGGACCGTGATGGAGCCTAACATTTAACTTGCTAAGAAAGCCAATGTTAAAATAATCTTAACCATTTGTAAATAAAATAAACAACAACAACAANTTCCATTACTGAAATAAAGTGCGAAAGACCATAACTATCGAATCGTCACAATACATCCCTGAATCTGGTGTCACAAGTGCACAATACAAATAAAGGCCTGAATAAAATTCAAGCTGTTTGAAAGATAATACATAGTTAAGATAAGATAGAAGAGAACTTCAGAACTGCAAACGTTGTGCAGTTATACCTCAAGTCTCCTCTGAGTAGCTGAATCCGAGCACGTCTATGGTACGCCGCTGGGACCAACTCCAAAATCTGCACAAGAAGTGCAGAGTGTAGTATGAGTACAACCGACCCCATGTACTTCATAAGTTTCGAGCCTAACCTAGACGAAGTAGTGATGAGGCTATGACAATACATGTACATAAATAACCTATACACGTATATACAAATACAAAGCAACAATAATAAAATAAATAATAATTTATAAATTGGGAGGGGACATGCGAAGGGGAATGATATAATAATTTCAGCAGGAGAAGTATTACTTAGCAGCCAATTAATTCATCAACAATAAAATGAGAAACCAATAATATATAAATGGCATGGAACCACCCGTCGTGCTTTTACTCTCATTCGTCCCATAAACTGATAAATAAATAATAATAACAATTGGCATGACATCACCCTTCGTGCTTTAACCCTCTTTTGGCACAACATCATCCTTCGTGCTTTTACACTCTCTGAAAATGGCACGGCATCACCCTTCGTGCTTTTACACTCAAAAATGACACGACAACACCCTTTGTGCTTTTACACTCTTTCTGACCATGACAATTATAGTATTAATAATAAAAATGACACGGCATCACCCTTCATGCTTTTAAATTCTTTCTCACCATATTCAACAGTAATTAAATCAATAACAATTCATGAATAATGATCAAATAATCAATAATAAACTTAAGCAGTAATATCTTAATTAAATAAGCAATTATTCAAAATGAAATAAATTCCTCCAGCATGCTTTGACTCAACCACAACGCATAAGTACTCATCACCTCACATATACATTGTACCCGCACATTAAATCACGTAGCAAATAGACAAATAAATCATACTCCCTCGAGTCAAGGTTAACCACGACACTTACCTCGCTTTGCAACCAAATTCAAGATTCCAATAAACGTGTGCCTCGCGATTTCGTGTCTGAAATCCTCAAATCTAGTCATAAACAAATCAATATACTCAATACAAATCGTAAGAATTAATTCCATATGAATTTACTAATTTACCGGAATAAAATCTGAAATTCATCTAAAAAATAATAGTGGGGACCACGTTTCGAATGTCATAAAACCTTACAGAATCCGAACATCCCTTCCGAGACGAGTCCAACCATACAAATATTTTCAAATTCTGATGTCAAATGACCTTCAAATCATAAACTTTTTGTTTTTTGGAAAGTTTTACAAAGATTCCAATTTATTCCATCTAAATCCGAAATAAATGATGAATATAGACCTGGATTTATGAAATATAATCACCTTTGGTTATAGAACACTTAACCAATTCAAAGTCGTGAAAAATCCCTTTGAAATCGCCTAAATCCGAGACTCAAAACTCAAAAATGAGTAAACTTTTGTTAACTTTCGATTTTATAGGTTTTGTCCAGGCTTTTTCGCATCTGCAGACACTTGACCGCATCTGCAGTTTTGCTTTTGTGGAAATTGGGGTCGCTTCTGTGGGTTGGCTTGCTTTTGCAGACTCGATTCTGCGCAAGGATGCCCCTTCCCCCTTTTCCCGCTTCTGCGATGCGTGGGCTGCTTGTACGGTCGCGCTTCTGCGACACCCCATCCTCTACTGTAGATTGTCCGTTTCTACGAGGCATGGATCGCTTTTGTGAGCTCGCATCTGCGGTCTAAAATCCTCAGGTGCGATTACACCGGAAGGCCAAAATTTCAGATTTTCCTTAAGTCCAAATTTTGATCTGTTAACCATTCAGAATCCACCCGAGGCCCCCGGGACCTCAACCAAATACACCAACAAGTCCTGAAACATCAGAAGAACTTAGTCGAGACCTCAAATAAGATCAAACAATGCTAAAACCATGAATCATACTCCAATTCAAGCTTAAGGAACTTAAGAATTTTCAACTTCTACATTCGATGCCGAAACCTATCAAATCAAGTCCGACTGATCTCAAATTTTGCACAAAAGTCATAAATGACATAATAGACCTATTCAAATTTCCACAATAGGATTCCAACCCCGATATCAAAAAGTCAAATCCATGGTCAAACTTTGGAAATCTTTGGCCTTTAAATTTTTAGTTTCCGTTAAATAGCGATAATTTGAGCTAGGGACCTCCGAATTCGATTCCGGGAATACACCCATGTCCAAAATCACAGTATGGACCTGCCGAAGCTGTGAAAACACTGATCCAACTTCGTTTGCTCAAAATATTGACCAAAGTCAACTCAGTTGAGTTTTAAAGCTCTATTTCTCATTTTAATCAAATGTTCATATAAAAACTTTCCGGATAATTATTCGGACTGTTTAAGCAAGTCGAGGAGTGGTGAATAGTGTTTTTTGAGGTCTTATAACATAGAAATGAATATTTAAATTAAATATAACATTTTGGGTCATCACATTCTCCACCAATAAAGAAAACGTTCCTCCTCTAACGGAATTAGAAAAAGTACCTGGGCTGGTAAAAAGGTGTGGATATCTACTCTGCATTTCCGACACGAACTCCCAGGTAGATGCTTCTACCGGCTGGCCTCTCCATTGCACTCGAACTGATGGATAACTCTTAGACCTCAACTGTCGGACCTACCAGGCTAGAATAGCTACCAGCTCCTTCTCATAAGTCAAATCCTTGTACAATTGGACTGAGCTGAAATCTAACACATGGGGCGGATCACCATGATATTTACGGAGCATAGACACGTGGAACACCAGATGAACCGCTGATAAACTAGGTGGTAATGCAAGCCTGTAGGCTACTTCGCCCACCCTTTCAAGAATTTTGAAGGGTCCTTTATACCCAGGGCTCAACTTGCCCTTCTTTCTGAACCTCATTACACCTTTCATATGTAATACCCGGAGCAATACTCTTTTTCCAACCATGAATGCAATATCACGAACTTTACGTTCGGCATAACTCTTTTGACTAGACTGAGTTGTGCGATGTCGATCCTGAATGATTTCGACCTTATCCAAGGAATCCTGCACCAAATCGGTTCCCAACAACCGAGCCTCTCCTGGTTTAAACCATCCAACTGGCGAAAGACTCCTTCTTCCATATAATGCCTTATATAGAGCCATCTTAATGCTCAACTGGTAGCTATTATTATAGGCAAATTCCGCAAGTGGAAAGAACTGATCCCAAGAACCTCTAAAGTCTATAACACAAGCGTGAAGCACATCTTCCAATATCTGAATAGTGCGCTCTGACTGTCCGTCTGTCTGTGGATGAAATGTTGTACTAAACGCAACCCACGTGCATAACTCACATTGTACAACCCTCCAGAAGTGCGAAGTGAACTGCGTACCTCGATTAGCAATGATAGACACGGGCACACCATGAAGGCGGAGAATCTCGGGGATGTAAATCTCCGCTAACCCCTCTGAAGAATAGGTAACTGCTACTAGAATGAAATGCACTGACTTGGTAAACCTGTCCATAATGACATATACTGCGTCGAACTTTATTGGAGTTCATGGAAGCCCAACAACAAAATCCATAGTGATACGCTCCCACTCCCACTCAATAATTGTTGTCTTCTGATGTAAACCACCAGGTCTCTGATGTTCATACTTGAGTTGCTGAATATTTAGACACCGAGCTAGATATGCAAGAATATCTTTGTTCATTCTCCTCCACCAATACTGTTGCTGCAAATCTTGATACATTTTTGCGGCAACCGGATAAATACAATACCCGGAACTTTGTGCCTTCTCAAAAATTAATTCATGAAGCCCATCCAGATTAGGGACACAAATACGACCCTGCATCTGTAGAACTACATCTTCCCCCGCAGCAACTTGTTTGGCACCACCGTGTCGTACCGTGTCCTTAAGGACAAGCAAATGAGGACCATTATACTGTCGCTCTCCGATACTCTCATATAGAGAAGACCGAACGACTGTGCAAGCTAGAGCCTGACTGGGTTCTGAAATATCTAACCTCGTGAACTAATTAGCCAATGTGTGAACATCTGCAGCTAACGGTCTCTCACCAACCGGAATATACGTAAGACTGCCTATACATACAGCCTTTCTACTCAAAGCACTGGCTACCACATTGGCCTTTATGGTGTGATACAAAATGGTGATATCTTAGTCTTTCAACAACTCCAACCATCTTATCTGCCTCATATTGAGATCTTTTTGCCTGAACAGATACTGTAGTCTACGATGAGCAGTGAATACCTCACATGAGATACCGTAAAGGTAATGCCTCCAAATCTTCAGTGCATGGACAATGCTGCCAATTCTAAGTCATTGACAAGAGAATTCTTCTCATGAACTTTTAACTGTGGCTACGCATATGCAATCACCCTACCATCTTGCATCAATATTGCACCAAGCCCAACGCGAGATGCATCACAATACACCGTATAAGATCTTGAACCTATGGGTAATACCAACACTGGCGTTATAGTCAAAGAGGTCATGAGCTTATGAAAGCTCAACTCACACTTGTCTGACCATCTGAATGGGGAACCTTTCTAGGTCAATTTTGTCAGTGGGGATGCAATGGATGAATACCCCTCCACAAACCGGCGATAATAGCCTGCCAAACCCAGGAAACTCCGCATCTCTATAGCTAAAGTAGGTCTAGGCCAATTCTGAACTGCCTCAATCTTCTTAGGATCCACTTTTTATGCCTTCAATCGATACAACTTGACCCAAAAGGCAACTAAGTCTAACCAAAATTTGCATTTTGAAAATTTGGCATATAACTGATTATTCTTCAAAATCTGAAGCACAATTCGATGATGTTGCTCACACTCCTCTTGACTACTAGAGTAAATCAAGATATTATCAATGAATACAACCATAAAAGAATCCAAATAAGGTTTGCACAACCAGTTCATCAAATCTATAAATGTTGTTGGGGCATTTGTCAACCCAAATGACATTACTCGGAATTTGTAATGTCCATACCGAGTTTGAAAAGCTATCTTAGGGACATCAGATGCCCTAATCTTTAACTGATGGTAACCAGACCTCACATCAATCTTTGAAAACAATGTAGCACCTTGAAGCTGATCAAATAAGTCATCAATTCTTGGCAACATATATTTGTTTTTGATAGTGGCCTTGTTCAACTGCTGATAATCTATACACATCCGCATAGAGCCATCTTTCTTCTTTACAAATGGTACTGGTGCACCCTAGGGCAAGACACTAGGCCTAATGTATCCCTGATCAAGCATGTCTTGTAACTGCTCATTCAATTCTTTTAACTCCGGTGGGGCCATACGGTATGGTGGGATAGAAATGGGCTTAGTGGCCGGAGCTAAATTAATACAGAAGTCAATATCTCTATCGGGTGGCATTCCCCGCAGATCTGCAGGAAATACATCTGGAAATTCACGGACAACTGGAACTGAATCCATAGAAGGAACTTCCACGTTGGTATCCCTAATATAAGCCAAATAAGCTAGACACCCCTTCTAGACCATACGCCGAGCTTTCACATAAGAGATAACCTTGCTGGGAGAATGGCCAAGAGTCCATTTTCACTCTAGTCGAGGTAACCCCGGCATGTCTAAGGTCACCGTTTTGTTGTGAGAATGAAATATAGCATGATAAGGTGACAACCAATCCACACCCAAGATGACATCAAAATCTACCATGTCAAGTAGTAGAAGATCCACGCTAGTCTCAAGACTCCCAATAGTTACCATACACGAACGATAGACATGGTCTACTATAATAGAATCTCCTACCGGTGTGGACACACACACAGAAGCACTCAGAGAATCACGAGGTACAACCAGATATGAAGCAAAATAGGAGGACACGTAGAAATAAGTAGATCCTGGATCAAATAGAACTGAAGCATCTCTATGGCAAACTAGAACCATACCTGTGATCGCTGCATCGGATGACTCGGCCTCAGGCCTCGCTGGAAAAGAATAAAATCAGGGCTCCACCTCTGAACCGCGTCCCTGGGAAGGCCTCTAAGTGCCTGGCCTCCACCTCTAATGGCCTGAGGAAATCTTTAGCCTTTAAATTTCTAGTTTCCGTTAAATAGTGATAATTTGAGCTAGGGACCTCCGAATTCGATTCTGGGCATACACCTATGTCCCAAATCAAGATACGGACCTACCGGAACTGTCAAAATACTGATCCGACTCTGTTTTCTCAAAATTTTGGCCAAAGTTAACTTAGTTGAGTTTGAAATCTCTATTTCACATTTTAATCAATGTTTCATATAAAAACATTCCAAACAATTATTCGGACTATGCACGCAAGTCAAGGAGTGAGGAATAGTGCTTTTCATGGTCTTATGACACAAAAATGAATGATTAAATTAAAGATGATATTTTCGGTCATCACACTTCCCTTCAAAGAAAATCAGTTAAAACATTATATTTCCCTTTTAAGTGCTTGACCTGAAACTTGTATGGACAAAACCATTCAGCCCATCCAAGAATTTACGGATTCGGAATGACCTTTGGATTCAACCGGATCATCCTCAAAAAAGCATTCATAATCATCTTTATAAGAAATTGTTAGTGAATTAGAAGAAAATTGAACTTTTTAATCCCATTTTTAACTGCAAGAATCTCCTTGAACGTGGAATGATAGTGTTGTTCAGCATCCTTGAATCTTCCACTAGCGTAACCATATATTTTTCTCTGAACATTTTTTTTCTCAAATAAAATTTTGCTCCAATATTCATTACTAAAATCTGTGTGCAACATGTTATTTCCATATGAGGAAATGTGCAAAGATTCTGACACTTTGAGACATCTCATTTATTTTTTCTCGCCGCATCGTTTTGATCCTTGCCCCATGGATGGGCATTATACTTCAAAATTTCTGCGAGAGGAGAAATATATGTATAAAAATAGGAATTAAATCTGTCACATAATTTATTATTCTCAAATACTGTTGTATTTTCTTCCTTGTGAACCCAATATCGGGGGACTTGAGATGTGCTTTAGAAATATGCGGACCTGAGGTGTGTTCTCCATGGGAATAATTCATGCCCAAAAAATCAATCTCATTTTTTGCCTAAACCCTTTTTTTGGCTCAAAGGATGATGCCATTTTTTCGCATTAAAGATGTAAAATGATTGAGCAAATTTATATGCTCCTCCCAAGTATCACAGAATAGTAAAATATCATCAATATAAAGAAGTGATGTGTGAAGGATGGACTGAGATATTTTTATCATGGACTTTTGAAACAAAGATGGAGCAGTTTTTAAACTGAAAGACACGACTTTCCACTGAAAATGGTGATCGGAAATACAAAAACAAATTTTTCCCTATCATCCGGGTGGATTCCCAATTACCAAAGATCAAATATAGAATAATATTTTTTTTATATAAGTTGGGACAAAATGGTGAGCTTATTATGGATGAAAAACTTGTCATCCAAAAGAAAATGATTGAGTGATTGGTAATTAATAATATCAATTTACCTCTTGTTAGTTCAGCTTTTTTGTTAACATAAATGCTTAGCACACCCATTGTGAATTTGATGGCACAATGAGATCAAAATACACTAGCTCCCGATACTCCTTTTTGCAAGCTGAAGGTGGTATGCATTCATACCAGAGTGATTTGCCAGTGTAGGATTGATATTATCATTTTTCTTCAAAGGTAGCTTAATGAAGAACTCTTCATTTTTCCATAATTATTGTCACGTTCTATTAAGAATTAAATGTGCGATTCTACACATGAGTGTTGTGTGATTTGTGCTTCGATTTCCTTGATCTACTTTTGTGAGCTAGAACAATCTTAGGACTACACAATACGACTTGAATTGCTTTTTTAATGCTATCCCATTGGCTTAGATATGATGTTTGTCCTGCAAGACCCTATAAATGTCAAAACCAATAATCAAATCCATGACTGGGACATGTGACTCACTCAATTTGCCTATGTACTTCAGTCCTAGGAAGAATTAAATGGTGATCGGGTGCTTTATAATGACAGTTCCGGTCAGAATTCTATTTCATTTTGTGTTGAAATTCTTGCAGTATAACACCCAATACTCATATTTTATGAATGCATGATTAAAGAGTGAGGAGGTTTCTTCTGAGTCAAAGAAAGTTATGGCATGTGATTGTTTGTCCCATATGGATGCATAGACTTTGATTTCTGCTTGCAGGATCATCGTGATGCTTGGATCTCTTCTTTCACCTTTGTCTTTGGTTTTTAAATTTGGTAATGATCATTTCCATATTCTTCATAAACATCGAGGGAAAAAAGATTCTCTCTCCTGTGGGCTTATCTTTAAGTGAGAAAAATGATTCAACATTAACATCTTCACTGAAATGAATGCATGTGTAATCTATAATTTCATAGAGAAGTTTAATTTACTGCTTGGACTGCAGGTAGTTCCGCCCAAAATATCATATTTTATTTCAAATAAAACGTGCTCTATTTTTCCTTACATTGCCTAGCCTTCTCCTTCTAAAGTATTTAGTATTCGAACCTGTCGCTTGAGAAATTTGGCAACCTGAATCTTTTGAACTTCTTCCTTGGTGCCTGGCACGAGCAATATTTCATTCCGATGATTAAATCTGATATGCGGCAAGATCTATCAAGTGTTGGATCATTCTTCATTATCTGTTTGGTTGCGGAGGAATTATATGTCCTTTCAAGAATGAGCTCATCAGTCCTCCCATCTTGATCATCATCAAATTTGAAGACCTCTGGCTCCCTGGGCTGATTCGTGAAAATGGGAAGTTCCTCTTTTGAAGAAACTTGTGAGGAATTAGTACTTACCTCAAAACTATCTTCTATTGGAACTTGTTGGATCGAAGCATCAGTAAGCTCTTCTTTTTTCTTGGTAACGAACCCTTGAGATGTTACCTCTTCTAAATATCTCTATGGTTGGGCAACATTGGGGCTTGGTGTTTAGAGGGTAGAGATCTTGGGGATCTCATAGTTAGCATTTGTTTAGCTTTCTACTACATCTCTATTCTTTTTCGGGTGTCTCTCGGCTGCAAGTGCATTTGTTTTTTCAAATTAACTTTGCGATGTCAAATTTGGGTTCTTTAATAGATAGATAAAATTGATTATGAGCAACTATATGGATTTTTCATTAGGGAGAGGAAAAGATAGAAAAATGATAATCTAGCTGAGGAGGGGGATAGCTTTGGATTGAGAATATACTTGTGGGAGGAAGAGAAGTGACCTGAGGACATATGGGTTTCATGGGCATAAGGTGATCACTTTTCAAGAGTTGTGGTTGTTTAGAGGCACCATCACTTAAGAGACACCATCATTTTCTGGAATAAATGGAAAAGAGAAGTACCCGACAGATAATTATTGTACTGCAATCTTAGTAGCCGGTGGTCCAAGGCTTTGATGAGTCCTGCATGTTGGGAAGACTTTCCTACAACCTGTTCGACCTTTTTCTCATTTTCCACACCGTTAAACATTTTATTCTCAGTGTGTAAAATATTTTTAATAGTGATATTAGTGTTGCTCAATATTCTATTTTGAGAAATAGAATTTTCAGAGTGACAATTGATTGTTGCTTCAATGTCACTAGATGGTGGTTTTTCTCCTAAGGGCAAAACAACATTCTTTTTGGGAATTTTGGGGTCATGGTCTGCACCATATTTACTGAAATGTTCAAGAGGTGCAAAATCATGGTTATATCCGCCGCTAACAGGGCTATACATTAGTATTTCAGGATTTCTAGAAAAAGCGGCTACCTCATCATCTTCCCAACTAGGGTGATTGGCTTGGCATTTTCTCTGGAAACTTTGGCTATTCCTGTGGGTTATAGCTGACAAGGTATTTATACTTACTTGGGAGCTGATCAAGCCAAGTGATCGTTTCCTTTTTCATACCTTCCTCGAAGGCATTCTGCAGACGATTTGCACTTTTTCTTTCTGGCTTTCTTGTTTTTCTTTCTGGGCACCCGATAGTATTTTTCTAGCTTTGCAAGGCATTCTTGGCAGGAAGATTCAATTTTCCATGGGCACTGACCTGTGAAAGGAACCTTGAACCAATACACATTTCTACCTTCAATGTCAAAGTGAATAGTCCATTCCATGGTCGGACCTGCTTCCATCAATTCATTCAAAGAAATACTCTAGATTATATCTACAGGGAGAGTGGTACATAGGATGTATCATATGGAAAGATAAAGTAGCCTCGATTGGCTTATTAAGGTGAGAGTGGTCGAAAGCTATGACATGCGTTTGTTTCTCCCACTTGGATGCATAGACTTTGATTTCTGCTTACGGGATCACCGTGATATTGTGGATCTCTTCTTTAACCTTTGAATTTGGTTCTTAAATTTGGTAATGATCATCATGATATTCTTTATAAACATCCAGGGATAATAGAGTCTCTTCTGTGGGCTCATCTTCAAATGAGAAAATGGATTCATGATCGTCATCTTCACTGAAATGAAATCCCGTGTAGTCAGTAATTACAGAGAGAAGTCTAATACACTACTTTGATTGTAGGCAATTCCTCGCAAAATGTCATATTATATTACAAATAAAACATGCTCTATTTCCTCTTGCATTACCCTACCTTCCTCTTCTAAAGTAATTTTTTTCCTTCTGAACTTGGACCTGTCGTTTGAGAATTTTGGAAACATGAATCTTTGGAACTTCTTCCTTGGCGCCTCGCATGAAAAATCATTCTTTCATATGATAAAGTCTGACCTGGGCACGCTCTATCAAGTGTTGGATCATTCTTCATTGTCTATTTTAGAATAGATATTTTTGCACATATATCATCAAGAGCATAAAAAATGGCTTGCCTAATATAACTAATTTTTGGAGTAGTTATTGACTTGTGTTTATCTTATATGATGTCATGGTTCGACCAACCAACATCTTTGGTAGGGATGATACAAATTCTTATTTTAGATTGACATCCCCACCCAGCCCAAAAAAGATTTTTGCCATTTCTTTCTAGAAATGTTTGTCAATAATATCTCTTTCCAAAGACAAACACTTCATTTAAAAATGTTGTCTTCAACGTTGTACATGCCTTTGTCCAGCATCGCCGCAGAAAACTTCATGCAAGATTCTAATATTAAAAGTAAAATTTTGGGATGTAAGGAAATCATTATTGTCCTAAAACCCAAGGGAATTCCACCAGTCTCGAAGAATACCTTAATGGTGAAAAGTGAATTCTGATTGAATTATTTAATTTTCTTGCTCTGCCAAATTGTTGGTCACCATCCAAGTGTAGAAATCTTGGATTCTTTGGGGCAATCTTGAGACTTTTGTATCATCAAAGGTAAAGGTATGGAAACCAGTACCTACCTATTTAGCTATTGTCAAATCATATCTCGTTTATGGAATTGGCTCATAAGTCATCCAATAATAATCATCTTCAACTTCGGAGACCTCTGGCTCTATGGGCTGATTCATGAAAATGGGAGGAGCTCTTCTTCTGAAGAATATTGGGAGGAAATAGTACTTACCTCCAAACTATCCTCTGTTGGGACTTCTTGAATAGGAACATAAGTATGCTGCTCTGTTTGTTGGGTATCAGACCCTTGAGATGTTACCTCATCTATATCACTTTGTGGTTTAGCAACATAGAGTCTTGGTATTTGGAGGGTAGAGATCATGAGGTTCTCATAGTTAGCATTTTTTGAGTTGGCGTTTTTTGAGCTTTCTCCTACC
>AWOL01S0006128.1:4616-18210 GCA_000715115.1 Nicotiana otophora
TTAAATGAGTATTAATGTGACCTTTTAGACAAGTGAAGTCCTATTGGGATGAGTATGGGTGGAAATAATTGTTTTAGAATCAGGACCGAGACTGAGGTGTATAAAATTCAATAGAATCGACTAAGTTTATGGGAGGTCCATCTTATAGCCTTAAATAGTGCAAGGCCATGAAAACTCATTGCCATAGACAGTGCAAGGCCATAAAAACTCACTGCCCCAGATAGGAAAAGGCACGGTCCAGGGCATCAACCTCAGCGCCACAGACAACGCAATGCACTGTAGTTTTGGCACCTCCGATGGAGCCTTGCATAGTTATTTCGGCGCCCCTGACGATGCCTTGCGCCGACGAGGTTTATCCGATCTACTTTCATTTTCCTCATTAATTTTGGGACGTGTTCACTTATTTAAAAGCCATACCTTGTTCCCCCACACCTCAAACAGGAAAACCTACTCTAGAAAGGGAAGCTCTCAAGAACCTAACTTTCCCAAGGTCCCTCCATCATCCAAGGTAAGTTCTAACGATGATTCTAAGTTAATTGCATTTCTCCAACACCTTATTAACATTGGTAAATCCTTCCACTCCTTAGATATTCGGTCGAGATACCATTGTTGAGATAGGAAACCCTAGAACTCGAATTCAAGAGGAGTGAACTTCGAAAAGGCAATGCTTATACTCCCTGATTATTTATAAATATGATTTACCTATAAATCATATTTACGCTTATACTCCCTGAAAGTATATAGCAATAACATCATCAAGTCATAAATCAGAGTGAAGCTCCTTGGTGCACAAAAAAGCGAACATGCTCTATTTCACTTAAAGATCCAGCATACAGGGAAGATATGCAAAAGTAAGGCATGTATACATTCCTGATCTAGCATATAGAGAAGATATGTGAATAAAATATGTATACATCCAAGGAAATTGCAAGTAGAGAAAAATTAAATAACCAAAACACACACTGGCCAGTTTTCCTCTTATTGCGTGTACACCATCAAGAGAGAAACATGAGAGGGTGACCCTAGGGGGGTGGATCCTTATCCACACACTGCACGAACAACTCACATGCTAACATAACTCAAGTCCGCACAGACAACTCACGTGCTATCAACCCAGTCCATATCACACATAAAGAACATACCAAGATACATGTACATGAACAACATATATCAATTTACATACTTATGGACTGATATAAGTGACATGCTATAGTATAGGAATGTGCGAAGTGTGCCACCACAGTTCTAGTCAGGTGATTATGCCACAAGAATATCAACTAACACATTTGAATAGGCGATCAATCAACAAATATTCTCTAACATGATTCCAAATTGATCACGAAGGGAATACAACATAAGAAGTATGATAACATGAAGCTTAGCAATCGATTCAAGGCATATAATAGCCTAAACACTACCCCGAGCATGGATAATACCCTGGTATACGTACATGGGCTCAATCNGAAGGGAATACAACATAAGAAGTATGATAACATGAAGCTTAGCAATTGATTCAAGGCCTATAATAGCCTAAACACTACCCCGAGCATGGATAATACCCCGGTATACGCACATGGGCTCAATCCCCTCACATGTGCTCCACCCATAGCATGTAGTTTTCACTAATAACTCAGGCAACTAGTGCCTCAACCAAGTTTAGGTAAGATAATTACGTCAAAGAAGCTAAATAAGTACTCTAGAAAGCCCTCCCCGCGTGCATCAACCTCCAGATAGCTCTAATCTAGCCAAAACAACTTTATAATATCAATAGAAGCCATAGAAAGCAACCCCAAACAGTAAGGATAAGATTTTAATGCAATTATATAAAGTCAGCCCTGGGTCCGCACCCTAGAACCTGACAAAACTCACAAATCTCGAACACCTATTCCAATACGAGTCCAAATATATGTGTTTCATCCAAATCCAAACCTCAAGTCATCAATTTCCACTCTCCAAAACCATAGTCAAAAACCACCAAATTCCACCTTTAATTCACATAAACTCGGTGTAATAATCCATGTATAATTAATATCTAACACCAAAATTCATTAGTGTACTTACCCCTTCAATTGTTGTGAAATCCCTCCAAAAATAGCATATAGCCAATCTCCACAACTCTAAATAATGGAAAATGACAAACCCTCAAAATATAATAGACTCTCCAGTGATTCCGCATTTACAGTCCAAAATGTCGCATTTGCGAAAAATCGATTGGAGATGCGGGAATGGCTTATTCCCCTACCAATAATGTCTGCGGTCCTCCTACCGCTTCTACAAAATCGCTTCTATATTCCAACTTCTACATCTGCACTCTTCCCCTTGCCTCCAGCCCAATCCGCTTCTGTGTAACATCATCACTTCCACGGCTTCGTATATGTGACTGCAGTTTCATAGATGCGAAAACACAAGACTCAGCAATCTTCAGCAATGCCACTATAACTCAAACTGATCCGAAATAAATCTGAAACACACCCGAGGCCCGTGGGACCCTATCCAAACATACCAACCAATCCTAAAACATAACATGGACCTACTCGAGGCCTCGAATCATACCAAACAACATCAAAACCACACACTGCACCTCAATTTGAACATAAGGAACTAATCCAATTTACCAAATTCAAATGTTACGTCGAATATGCCTAAAAACTCGGAATGACCTCAAATATTGCATTCTAGTTCCAAATGACACAACGGAACTATTCCAACTCCCGGAACCACAATTCAAAACTCATATCATCAAAATCAACTTCTGGTCAAACCTATAAGTCTTATAAACCTTCAACTTACAAATTTCCGCCAAATAGAACCAAATAAACCTAGAAATCCGGGCATACACCTAAGTCCAAAATCACCTTACAAACCTATTGGAACCAGCAAAGCACCATTCTTGGGTCATCTACACAAAACTCATACTCCGTTCAATGCTTACAACTTTAGCCTCCAGCCAACGGACTATGTATCCTCATTCAATCCAAAACTCCCCCAAAACTAAACTAAGCATCCCTTCATATAATCACAAATACATATATGTAAAGTATCAAAAGGGGGAAACGAGGCAAAAATACATAAAATGTCCAGCCGGGTCGTTACATAACACCATTATCTCCAATCATCAAACTTACAAGTGAGGATCATCAAAATAACGAGCCTTGATACGATCCAACAACGATGACTATGCCACAACACAAGAATGAACCTTGTTAAGCTCCGAAACATCAAACCTGACAAACCGGTTGGCCAAAGCCTGAATATCCATGTCTTGTGGCCTCTCCACTGTCGGTAAAATGAGACATTATTCATGCTCTCTGCTATTCTACTCAGGGCATCAACCACAACATTGGCCTTCCTTGAATGATATAATATAATGATATCATAGTCTTTTGATAACTCAAAGCATCTCTACTGGCGCAAATTATGGTCTTTCTGCGTGAACAGGTGTTGGAGACTCCGATGGTTGGTACAGACCTCACATGGAACCCCGTATGGATAGTGACTCCAAATCATGAGAAAGTGAACAGGGGATGCAAACTACAAATCATGCACAAGGTAATTCTTCTCGTAAACCTTTGACTTACGATACGCGTAGGCAATTACCCTACTATCCTACATCAATACTACGCCAAGTCCAATACGTGATATATCACAATACACAGTGTAAGATCCCGAACTTGTAGGAAACACAACCACTAGGGCTATAGTCAATGCAGTCTTGAGCTTCTAAAATCTCGCCTCACACTTGTTGGACCGTCTAAAAAGCGCACCCTTCTAGGTCAACTTGGTCAATAGGGCAGACATAGATGAAAACCCCTCCACGAACCGATGATAGTAAGCTACCAAGAAGCATCGAATCTCTATAGCTGAAGTAGGATTAGGCCAGTTCTGAACTGCCTCAATCTTCTTATGATCCACCTTGATACCCCCGTACGACACCCCATGACCCAAAAAGGCAATCGAGTCTAACCAGAACTCATACTTTGAAAACTTAGCATACAATTGACGATCCTTCAATGGCTGAAGCACTACCGTAGGTGCTGCTCATGCTCTTCTCAACTGCAGAAGTAAGCAAAAATATCATCAATGAAGTCACGAAGGAATCCAGATAAGGCTTGAACACTCGGTNGACAAAATTGAGTCCTAAAAGCTATCTTAGGGACATATCATGCCCCAATCTTCACCTAATGGTAGCCAGATATTAAATCAATATTTGAAAACACCTCGCCACCCTAAAGCTGGTCAAATAAACTATCAATCCTCGACAATGGATACTTGTTCTTGATAGTGACCTAGTTCAACTTCCGATAATCAATGCACATCCTCATTAATCTGTACTTTTTCTTAACAAACAACAATGGCGCACCCCTAGGTGAAACACTCGATCTGATGAACCCCTTGTCAAGCAAATACTGCAACTTATCCATTAAATCTTTCAACTCATCTGGATCCATGTGATACGGTGAAATAGAAATGGGTTGAGTGCCCAAAACCAAATAAATGAACAAGTTGATACCCCTGTCGGGTTGCATATTCACCAATTCTGTAGGAAATACCTCAAGAAAGTCACTCAGCACCCATACCGAATCCATAGAAGAAATCTCCGCACTACAATCATGGATATAAGTCAAATACTCCAAACACTCCTTCTCGACCATATATCGACCCTTCAAATATGAAAGCACCCTACTAGTGGAGTGACGAACGGTCCCTCTCCACTCCAATCTAAGCAACCCCGACATGGATAAAGTCATAGTCTTTGCATGGCAATCCCAGATAGCGTGATACAGGGACAACCATTCCATACCAAGAATAACATCAAAATCCACCATATCGATCAACATAAGATCAACTACAATATCAAAACCATTAATAGTAACAACACAAGACCTGTACACCCGATCAACTATTATGGAATCCCCAACCATCATACACATAGAAATAGGAACATAAAGAGAATCATTGTGCATACTCAAATGCGAAGCAAAATATAAAGGCACATAAGAATATGTAGAACTCGGATCAAAGAACAAGAAAGCATTTCTATGATAGGTTGAGATTATACCAATAATAACTATATCCAGATGACTGACTTCTACCTCCGGCTACCTTACCCCTGCCTCTAGCTGGTTGTGTGGGTGGTAGAGCAACCGGTGCCGGAATTATGGCACGAGTACCCTACTGTTGTATACTGCTATGAAGTTTAGGACAATACCTCTTGATATGACCCGCACCTCCACACTCAAATCACTCTCTTGACTAGCGTGGCTGTAGAATAAGAGACTAACCAAAATGAATCGAATAACCACCATGATAGCTTTGAATTGGTTTTGCACTAATGGGAGGTAAGGGTGCACTAAATGCTAGCTACTCGAAATGAGGTCTATAAGTACCATGACTGCCTGAAGTACTATGTGTGACCTGAAGAGACGATTGAACTGGCCTGATAGGATGGCCTCCACACAAAAAAACCTGCCTCTGGGCAAGGCACCACTGTATCCTCCAAAATGACGGGGCCTCTTATCAGAGGTCTTCTCCATATCCTGGCCCTTGATATGCTCGATCCTCCTGGCGATCTCCACTACTCGTGTAAAACAAATATCATCCTCGGTCTCTCTGGCCATCTATAGCCTAATGCCATATGTAAGGCCATCTATGAACCTCCGTACCTTCTACCTCTCAGTAAGGATCAGGATATCTACATGGCATGATAAACCTATAAATTTGGTCCAATACTGTGTAACGGTCATGCTACCTTGCTGAAGGTGCTCAAACTGACTGCAAAACTCCTCTCTCTGAGGGAAAGGGATGATGTTCTCCAAAAACAAATATGAGAGCTGAACCCAAGTGAGAGGAGGTGAATCTGCTAGCCTGCCTGAACATACACTTGAGCCACCACCTCTTGGCAGAACCATGTATTTGATCACTATGAAATGAACTCTATTGGACTCTACTATACCCATGTTGCGCAATATCTCATGAGAATGGTCCAAGACATTGTCTAACCTCGTCAGCCCCTCAGCTGACATTGCGGGTCTCTCCCTAGGCTGTGTAGCAACAACAAGCAGAACTGTCAAAATTGGTAGTATTGTTGGGGTCTGATACCCGTGAGCCATCTACTCTAGAGTGTGTGTAGCGGGAGTCTGGCTTCCTCCCGGCCTGAGAAACAGTTTTGCTGCAGGAAATAAAACGTCATGTGAATTACTCTTCATAAAACCAACAATGAGGACTAAGGGGTAATGAAGCACTGGGGTAGTGATTAACTCCTCTAGGACCTGCGGTGGTCTTACTAGTTTGGTCGGAACAGGAATCTAAACATCCTGCTCTATCTGAGCTCAACAATAGGTGTCGCGGCCTCTACCCCTGGTAGTGGTTGCAACCTGAGGATCTGACTCCTATGCAGTTGTGGATGTCGTATGTGTCCTCACCCTCTATGATAGAATAAGTGAATAATGATTCAAACTCAACGATAGTACATAGTCGCTAATAGAGAAAGAAAGAAAGTGAAATTTCCTAAAGCCTTATAGCATCTAGAAGATTAGTACATACGTCTCAAGACCGATCCTCAAGTCTTTACTAATATTGCTCATGGCTCGTGAGACTTAGGCAACCTAGTGCTCTAATACTAACTTTTAACGACCGAGGATCCCAACCATGGGCCCGTGATAGCACCTAACATCCGTTTGATAGGCAAGCAAACATTAGCTAAAAAGTTAATCAAATTAACAATATAAAAGCAAAACATTAAGAAATTAATACTCAAACACTTTGTAATGTAATAATCTGAAATCAACATTGTCTAATCTAATCCCAAAAATTGGTGTCACAAGTATATCAAGTCTGTGAACGCTGTGCAATTCTACCTCTAGTCTCCTGATAAAACGGGTCCAAACAACTATAGCGTATCTCAAAAAAGGAACCAAAACGTATAAATTCTCTAAGACAAATCCAATATAACAATTTAAAGTCAAATAGAAATCAAGTAAAGACAAATACAAAAGTAAAGGCATCAGACAAATAAGAGCATCTATCTAAAAACATGTAGATCATAAAATGAGTAAGAGCGGACAATAAATAAAGGCATGGATACTTGGAACATATAGCAAATAAAGGCGTGTAACAAGTAAAGGCATGTTTGACAAGTCGAGACATGCAGCAATTATAGCATGAAACAAGTAATAACTTGGAATAAAAGAAGGCATAATATAATTGAAAACATGCAATTAATTGGTCCACCTCGCATGCTTAAACACATATACACTCGTCACCTTGCATATACCTTATTCCCTCACATAAATCAAGTAGCAAATAGACCAATAAAGTCCTAATTTTCTCAGGTCAAGATTAACCACGACACTTGACTTTTTCCGAAAATAAGTCAACAATCTAACACGGCTTTCCCTTTGAACAAAGCCTCCAGAACAATCAAATATAGTCAAATATTGTTCAAACACATCAAAACAAGCTGTAGAAACTACCCACAAATGAAAAAGGTTCAATCTTTAACTAAATTTAAAAAGTCAATAAAACGTTAACCAGGCCCACGTGGTCAAAATTCGAGATTTGGAACAAAAACCCGATTACCCATTCACCTCCGAGCCTTGCTATGTGATTTATTTCAAATCCGACCTCAATTCGAGGTCTAAATCTCAATTTTATAAAATTCCTAAATTCAACCCAAAACCCCCAATCTCTGAATTGAAATTCATAACTTTGATGATAAAATTCATGAAATAGCAATTGAAATTGATTGGAAACAAGTTAAAGCTACTTACCAATGAATTAGGGAAGACATTCTTCTTTGATATTCGACTCTATAGCGTTTAGGGTTGAAACATAGTGTGAAATGAGCTAAGTCCCGAAATTTCAAAGTTTTGCACAGATGCAGATATCACAAAACCGATAAGTGTCCCAGCCACAATATTGTTGCAAATGCGACATGTCCTTTGCATTTGTGAAGACCCTCCAGCTTGCAAATGCGGACAAGGCTTCGCAAATGCGAAGCAGCACCCAGTCCTCCAGTGTCGCAAATGCGATGCCTAGATTTGGCAAATGTGGTCTTTTCATTGCAAAAGCGAAGTCCCAGTCCCCCATCGTATTTGTGAGTCGGACATTGCAAATGCGAGGCTCACAATTGCGATCACATCCTCGCAAATGCAAGACTTGCAGATCAATACGAGCAGATGTCTGCATCAACTGTCCAAACCTTCCAAAATATATCTAAAACTCACCCGAGCCTTTCGGGCTCCAATTAGAACATTCATAAAAGTGAAGTAACACTACAAAAACTTGCGCGCTACATCAAATCATTAAAATAACACCCAATATCATGAATCGATCATCAAAACTCAAGATATTCATCTTAGAAATTAAATTTTCTAATTGTTCACATAATATGCCGAAACGGCCTCGGGTCACCCGGGACCCCAACAAAACATGCGTACAAGTCTAAAAATATCATACTAACCTATCAGAATCATTAAAAAACTGATCCAAAGTCGTTTACCAAATAAGTTGACCATTGTCACCTCTAGTTGTGTTTAAAGCAAAAAATCACTTTTTCTTTAAACTTCCGATATAAGCTTTCTGAAAAATGATACGGATCAAGCACGCAAGTCATATACCATCAGATAAAGCTACGGAAGGTCCCAAAACATAGAAAATGAAGCTGGTGCTCAAAACAACCTATCGGGTCATCACATAAATAATCCAACATCTTCCTATCAGTATAAAGAATAAAGTCAGTCATTATTCCCAAATGTTCTTCTCTTCTATAATCGTTAGAGTTTTACTGTCGACTATTCTTCTTTCTTTTCTTTTCCAGAAAATCTCTCATTATAGTACAATGTAAGTTCTCATATAATTCTTTAATATATGTCCAACGATATCTTATGCAATTGATAGTTATCTTATTTCTTTGAATTACTTGGCATTTCATTTTTGTTTTGAAACCTATTACAATGTAATAGCATGTCGTTGTATTCAACATAGCTTATATGATAGTTTCTATGCTAATTTGTCTATATATATGTAAGAGAGCAATAGAAAAGTGAGGTGGCACCTCTCTTAAGAAAAAAAGGCTTAATCATCTATTTTCTCTAATTTGTTTTTGAATTTTTCATCATTATTTCAATTTAGTTTACATAATATTTTTTATAACTCACACTTTTTTATCTTCATAACCTATACTTTTAATAATATCAATCACTCCCATCCATTTCATATCAATAACTCCCAAATGTTTAATGTGTAACTTTATGGTAATATTTCTTTTTTGTTTAATACTATTTTCCCGTCATTTCTCTCATTTAAGTTGTTTAACACAATGGAGTAATCAAGAACCCAATGTAGCAGTTTTCTAGAACATAGCCCACATAGATTTAACACTTGAATACCATTTCCATTTATATGTGTTGGCTTTTATTTGCTTTAAAATTTAAAATTATACTTTCATAACACATACCACCTTAACTTCTACTATTTATAATATTCGTAACTCATGTGCATTTCATTCATAACCCCCAAATATTAAATTTAAAAAGTAACATACCTTATGGTATTCATCTATTTTTTCCTATAAAAATTCATAACTTTGTTTCATGAGACCCCTACCCAAAGTTACTCTTTTCACCCTTTATCTCAAATAGTGATGTCATCATATTTACTGCAATATAGGATTCATGTTTTAGTTTGGCTCTGTCACGGCCCAAAAATCCCACCTTAAGGGTCGTGATGGCACCTAGTTCCTAAGACAAGATAATCCTATCACCTAACAAGATCAACAGATAAATAGCAACTCAAATATTAATGAAAGCTGAAAAAGTACAATAACATAACCAAAACAGAAATACAATAGTCTAATTCCAAAACACGCTAATACTGAGTCATAAGCTCTACAGAGAGTGTACAAGAAGTCTCAAAATACAACATTGTTTGGGATATAATATACAGCAGTAAGGAATCAACAGAAGGTGACTTCGATGCATGTGAGCGGAACAACATGTATACCTTGAAGTCTCTGCAGCTCAGGCTCGACTCTCTAGTGTCTAGCACGATCCGATATACTTGGATCTGCACAAAAATATGCAGAAGGGTAGTATGAGTACACCACAATCTATACCCAATAAGTATCAAGACTAACCTTGGTTAAAGTAAAGACACTCACTAGTAAAAATAACATGTGCAAGATATCAAAATAAAACGGACAACGGAAAATATAACAAAACAAATATTAACCACCTCGAAGAATGTTTAACAACAAGTCAATGTAAGAAAATACGCCTTTGCCAACAACATATCAATCGGACCAGGACATGTGATAACATGTTGGATTCCAAAACCGACTCATAAAACATAAGGGAAAGTCATTTAATAAAAACAAGAATTTGATCAAAACATCAACCCTCGGTTCCAACATATAAACAATAACTAGAATCACCCCAGATATATCTCATAACTATCCCCCACTAGCTACTCTTATGTCGCCCCATGCACATTAACAATGGAATTCCAAATCTAGTCATAATGGAATGCCATGAACAAAGGAATGCACCGTAACATTATCTCGACTACCCATAACACCACAAGTCCATATATGTGATTGGTTTTCAAATTCGAGTCCAATTTGACCCTCAAATCTAAATTTTTTATTTTTCAAAACATAATAACAAATCCCCAAAATTCCAGAGAATGTTGCAAAAGTGACACTCACTTAGCATATGCGATGAAATACACGTTTGCAAAAGCGACCTGGTTCCAACCCAACCCACTTCACATTTGCGAGGCTTGCTTCGGAAATGCAAAGCCTGCCATCCACTACCCCCTTCGCAAATGGGATTATTACTTTGGAAATGAGGTATATGAAAATGCTCGCATTTGCTATAACTGTAACACCAGCACACAAGCAATTATGAATCATGTCCAAACCAATCTGAAACACGTTTGAAACTCACCCAAGCCCCCGGGGCTCCACACCAAACATCCACACAAGTCTAGAAACGTCATACGATCTTTGCTCGCGATCTATCGCAAACTCAAAATAACAAAATAACATCCAGAACCATGAGTTGGATACCAAAACACATAAAATTCATGATGAAACTCAAGAACCTCTAAAATCACAACCAAGCATCCGAATTCTATCAAACCAACTCTGAATGACACAAAACATTGCACACAAGTTCAAAATGCCAAAACCAAAATCCGAACCCGAAAGCCACAAAGTCAACCTATGGTAAAAGCTATGAAATTTCTAAGCTTCCAAATTGCCAACTTTCGGCAAGAAGAGCCAATTCAACATAAGAACCTCCAAATCCAATTCTGAGCATATGCCTAAGTCCAAAATTACCATAAGAACCTATTAGAACCATCAAAATACCGTTACATGGTCAGTTTCACAACAGTCAAACCTTGATCAACACTCTTAACCTAAGATTCCAAAGTAAGAACCAAGCATTCCAAATCAACCCAAAACCTTCCCGAAACCCAACCAACTATCCGTGCAAGTCACGGAACCACAAATACATTTGCGGGAAGCTTCAAAAAGGAAAAACGGGATCAAATACACTAAACAGCCGGTCCATTATGCTATAGCGGATCTGTTTTGCTTACCACATAATCACCACGGAATGAATCAGAAGCAATTCTAATTTGAAAACCATTTTGTGTCCATTTTGTTGGCCGCATAACCCTTATGTTGTCGTGAAATTGCATGGAGGAGTTGACCAGACCCAATCAAGAATTTGAAAACCCATTTGTGGCTATTCTGCTAGCCGCATAACTATTTTGCTGACCGCATAACCATTATGCTACCCTAAAATGGCATCACAAAATTGACATACCATTTTTTCGCCTTTCTGCTAGCCACGTATATGATCTGCTACCACAAAATTGCATCACAAAATTGACATCGGAGGTTATTTTTGAAACTTTTCTTACCCGACTCCATTTTGATTAGTAGCCTTTGGGGATCATTTTGAAGTAAAAATCTATACTTTTATAGAGAAGTGATAGTATCCTGGAGAGAGAGGGAGAAGACCAAGTCATTCTAATCATCAATCCTTGCCCCAATCTTGAAGATTCAAGGGAAGCCACTCACTAGACCATCATCTACCCGGGTATGACCTTGTCCTAAAACCTTCATGAAACTATTATGGGTTTAATTAGGTTATGGAATCGGGGATAGACTATGCATGTAACATTAGGTGGTAGTATGTGGGGTTATTGAACTATTTTGGGTAGTTTCTTGTTGAAATTGGTTGAGGGGGGAGGGGATTACAATTGTAGAGATTTGTAGTCAATTTTGCATAATAGGTGTTTGAACAAATTCCCAAGATACTTATGTCATGAGAATCCTTCGAATTATTATCCGATTTTAGCTATCTTCCTATAGATTTATATTTCTAGAGGTGTTGGGACGTTGTAGTAACTTAAGGAAAGCTCGAAAAAGGTATGTTGGCTAAAACTTCTCTCTTAGAATTGAATTCCATGATGTTTCTATAAGTTTCAAGTATTGTTGGCCCAAGTTCCTAATTCCTATGTTTCGAAGTGTTCCTAATAAGTTCGATTATCCTGAGTAATCAATATGTCAAAAGATGTATGTACTTAAAACATGTTCCAATTACTCCTATCTCATCATTATCTCCTTAGGGAATGTGTTTAAGTATGGTTTATATGTAAAATCATTATAACTTCAATTTATGTTTCAAATTAAAGTCCATTATGCTTAACTTAGAAAGAATACTCAATGCGCCTAATACCCCTGATGCTCATATTAAAGTCAAATGCTCTCATTGTTGATAATCTATAAAGATGCTTGAAAGGGAAAGAAGTGGGTAATGAAAGTTATACTTGTGGCCAATGGTGCCAATGAGATGAAATGATGTGTAAAAGATTTTGAAATGAGCCTTGAATCAACCATTCAAAATTTACTCTGAAAATAGAATTGCCTAAAGTCTTATGCACTTAAGTCGTGCTAAAATACGGTTATTTCAACTAATACCTATGATTTTAACTATTGTTTTAGTCGTAAATCACCATGCTCTCTTTGATAAACATCTCCAATGTGATTTGAGTTGTTACATACTCATAAGTTGAAATTGTGTGTTACCTATGATTCCATATGTTGATGTTTATGATGATGATCCTTCAAAATAAAGAAATGAAAATGTAGAATATGATATACAGACACCGTGCCATAAATGAAGAATCATATGTGTGGCCAAGAGAGCCAATGAAATAATGATGTTGTGAATCGTTGAAAGTTCTAATGAAGCTATATATGGTGTGAAAGGTTATGAGGTGAATGTATTTGTATTTCTGTTTTCTTTGTAGGCAAAACAAAAATGTTTTTGGGAGTATCGTTAGTCACCGAGGAAGGGTAGGTTAAAACAAACTAACACCTAAAACTACACGTGCTGGTGTAGGAGTTATTGAGGGGTAAATCCCCATATTGATATGATGAAATTATATTTTTTAATTGGGATGAGATTATTCCCCTTATTTAAGATGAGATAATTGCTAGCAGAGGGTGATGTCTATTTCACTATACCGCATGGCACCTATTGAGTTGAAGGAGTTGAAGGGACAACTTTAGGAGTTT
>AWOL01S0006128.1:18288-29098 GCA_000715115.1 Nicotiana otophora
CACCAATTCTATTTATGAAGAAGAAGGATAGCTCTATAAGGATGTGTATTGATTATAGGCAGCTGAACAAAGTTATTGTCAAGAACAAGTAACCACTACCGCATATCGATCATTTGTTTGATCACCTTGAGGGTGCTGGGGTGTTCTCGAAGATTAATTTGAGATCGGGGTATCATCGGTTGTGGATTCACCCTTCAGATATTTTGAAGACAGTTTTCAGAGCCAGCTATGGTCACTATGAGTTTCTCGTGATGTCTTTTGGGCTGACCAATGCCCCAACAGCCTTTATGCACTTGATGAATAGTGTATTTCAACACTATTTTGATTCCTTCATCATAGTTGTCATTGATGACATATTGGTGTATTCACGTAGCCAGGAGGATCATGAGCACCATCTAAGGATCGTGCTCCAGACTTAATTCTCCAAGTGTGATTATTGGCTTGATTCAGTGGAATTGTGTTCCATGGGTTGTTTAATGACGGGATTAAGGTGCATCCGAAGAAGGTGGAGGCACTTCAGAGTTGGCCCAGACCGTCTTCTGCTATTAAGATTGGGATTTTCCTTAGTATCATCGGGTATCGTCATTTTATGGAGGGTTTCTGGTCCATTGTTGTACCTTTGACTAGATTGACCCAGAAGGGTGCCCAATGCAGGTGGCCCGATGAGTGTGAGGAGTGCTTTCAGAAGCTCGAGATTGTCTTTACCATAGCTCCAGTTCTGGTTTTGCCTTCAACATGGGAATCTTATACAGTTTATTGTGATAATTTGCGGATTTGCATTGGATGTGTATTGATGTATGATGGTAGAGTTATTGCATATGCTTCATATTAGTTGAATCACCATGAGAAGGACTACCCTATACATGATTTGGAGTTGGCAGCCATTGTTCACATATTGAAGATTTTGAGGCACTATCTCTATGGCATATCTTATAAGGTGTTCACATATCACAGGAGTCTACATCGCTTATTCAAGCAAAAGGATCTGAACTTAAGGCAATGGAGGTGGATAGAACTATTAAAGGACTATGATAAATATCCGAGGAAGGCCAATGCGGGGGCCGATACTTTGAGTAGGAAGGTTGAGAGCATGGGGAGTCTTGCTTATTCCAGTAGGGGAGAGAACGTTAGCATTGGATGTTTAGGCTTTGGCCAATCGGTTTGATATTTTGAAGCCCAGACAAGTACTTGCTTGCGTAGTTTCACTGTCTTTCTTGTTTGAGTGTGTCAGTATGATGATCCCTAATTGCTTGTCCTGAAGGACATGGTGCAACACGGTAATGCTATGGAAGTTACTATTGGAGATGATGCAGGGTCGGTTCTGTGTGCCGAATGAGGATNGGGACAACTTTAGGAGTTTATTGCTAAGGGTTTCATCAGGCCCAGTGTGTCCCCTTGGGGTTCACCAATTCTATTTATGAAGAAGAAGGATAGCTCTATAAGGATGTGTATTGATTATAGGCAGCTGAACAAAGTTATTGTCAAGAACAAGTAACCACTACCGCATATCGATCATTTGTTTGATCACCTTGAGGGTGCTGGGGTGTTCTCGAAGATTAATTTGAGATCGGGGTATCATCGGTTGTGGATTCACCCTTCAGATATTTTGAAGACAGTTTTCAGAGCCAGCTATGGTCACTATGAGTTTCTCGTGATGTCTTTTGGGCTGACCAATGCCCCAACAGCCTTTATGCACTTGATGAATAGTGTATTTCAACACTATTTTGATTCCTTCATCATAGTTGTCATTGATGACATATTGGTGTATTCACGTAGCCAGGAGGATCATGAGCACCATCTAAGGATCGTGCTCCAGACTTAATTCTCCAAGTGTGATTATTGGCTTGATTCAGTGGAATTGTGTTCCATGGGTTGTTTAATGACGGGATTAAGGTGCATCCGAAGAAGGTGGAGGCACTTCAGAGTTGGCCCAGACCGTCTTCTGCTATTAAGATTGGGATTTTCCTTAGTATCATCGGGTATCGTCATTTTATGGAGGGTTTCTGGTCCATTGTTGTACCTTTGACTAGATTGACCCAGAAGGGTGCCCAATGCAGGTGGCCCGATGAGTGTGAGGAGTGCTTTCAGAAGCTCGAGATTGTCTTTACCATAGCTCCAGTTCTGGTTTTGCCTTCAACATGGGAATCTTATACAGTTTATTGTGATAATTTGCGGATTTGCATTGGATGTGTATTGATGTATGATGGTAGAGTTATTGCATATGCTTCATATTAGTTGAATCACCATGAGAAGGACTACCCTATACATGATTTGGAGTTGGCAGCCATTGTTCACATATTGAAGATTTTGAGGCACTATCTCTATGGCATATCTTATAAGGTGTTCACATATCACAGGAGTCTACATCGCTTATTCAAGCAAAAGGATCTGAACTTAAGGCAATGGAGGTGGATAGAACTATTAAAGGACTATGATAAATATCCGAGGAAGGCCAATGCGGGGGCCGATACTTTGAGTAGGAAGGTTGAGAGCATGGGGAGTCTTGCTTATTCCAGTAGGGGAGAGAACGTTAGTATTGGATGTTTAGGCTTTGGCCAATCGGTTTGATATTTTGAAGCCCAGACAAGTACTTGCTTGCGTAGTTTCACTGTCTTTCTTGTTTGAGTGTGTCAGTATGATGATCCCTAATTGCTTGTCCTGAAGGACATGGTGCAACATGGTAATGCTATGGAAGTTACTATTGGAGATGTGCAGGGTCGGTTCTGTGTGCCGAATAAGGATGGGATGCAAGATTTGATACTTTTGGAGGCCCACAATTCACAGTATTCCATTCATCCGAGTGCCGCAAAGAAGTACCAGATTTGGGGTAGCACTATTGGTGGAGGAGGATGGAGAATGATATTATTGATTATGTTGCATGGTGTTGAACTATCAGCAGGTGAAGTATGAGCATCAGAAATCGGGTGGTTTGCTTCACAGGCTTGACATTCCAGATTGGAAGTGGAAGCGTATCACCATGGATTTTGTAGTTAGACTTCCACGAACCTTGAGGAAATTTGATGTAGTATGGGACATTGTAGACAGAGTGACCAATTATTTACAGTTTATTCTAATCGTGATATATACTCTTCAGAGTAGTTGGCTTAGATTTATATTTGTGAGATTGTTCGCCTTCATGGTGTGCCGGTATCTATTTTCTCTGATTGAGGCACTCAGTTCACATCGTAATTTTGTAGAGCAGAGCAGCGAGAGTTGGGAACATAGGTAGAGTTGAGCATAACATTTCATCCTTAGACAGACGGGTATTCCAAGCACACTATTCAGATCTTGGAGGACATGTTACGTGCCTATGTCATTAACATGTGTGTGATTTTGGCCGCAAATACGATGTCGTAAGTGCATTGTTATGGATCATAGATGCAATTTTGCTAGTAGACTCTATAATATCTAGAGTCTTTTTCCTAATTGAAGAGCTAACTGAAATTTAATCAATTTTGATGATAGATATTGATTTCCCACTGATTAATACACCTAATATTCATGAATGTAAGTTGGGATTTGAGGGTTTTTGGACTATGTTATTTATAATTGAGATTTGATGTTTTGAGGAACGATTTGTGGTTGGAATTTGATGAATTTGGTATGGTTGGACTCTTAATCGAATGGGTATTTGGAATTTGTGAGTTTGTTCGGGATCCGAGGCACGAGCCTGGGGTTGACTCTTTGGGTTGACTTTATTATTTGGAATCAATTCCTATGGCTTTTATTGATTATATTAAGTTAATTTTGCAAGATTTGGGTCGTCCGTAGGTTGATTCACGCGGGATGGGCTTGTTAGAGGAATGATTTTGCTTGATTGAAGTAGGTATCTTACCAAAACATGGTTGAGGCACTAGTTGCCTGAGTTATTTATGATATCTACGTGCTATAGGTGGTGCACATATGTGGGGCTGAGCCCATGTGCATGCACCAGGATGTTTATCCATGCTCGGGGTAGTGCTTAGGTAATGAAATACTTTAATAGATTGTCAAGATATATGTTGTGATGTTTCTCATATTTGTACCACGTTGTGACCTAATAGAGCCATATTTGATGTTACATAGAGGTCAGTCTCATGATTTAACTTGATAATTGTTATTTTTGTGATAGAATTGCTAATTTGAGTTATCATAGCACACTTTGCACCTACATACACCATACCATGTCATTTGTATCAGTCCCGGAGTATAATATTTGATATTCATTGGTCATGTACATGTAATCTTGTATATATGTTTTTCTGTGTGATGTAATCTGGACTAATAGCTCGCGACCACACCAGGGGGATTGAGATATTGAGCTTGTGACTATGCCTGGTGGATTGTAATTATTGTCACGTGAGTTATTCGTAGAGCATATATAGCCTTTGTGCAGGATGTCAGTGCTAATACTCCTACCGTTGAGTTAGTTCCGGTGGTGAGCTATTTGCCATATCTATTCCAGTAGACCTATCAGGCATTATGCTCGATAAGGATATTGATTTTGGTATTGACTTGGTTCTGGGCACTCAACCCATTTCTATTCCACCATATCATATGACACCAACAGAATTAAAGGAGTAAAAGGAACAACTTCAGGAGTAGGTTGATTAGTGTTTCATCCGACCCAGTGTCTCGCCTTGGGGTTCTCCAATTCTATTTGTGAAGATGAAAGATGTCTCTCTGAGGATGTGTATTGATTATAGGTAGGTGAACAAATTTACAATCAAGAAAAGGTACCCACTACCACTCATTCATGACTTATTTGACCAGCTTCAGGGTGCTAGAGTGTTCTCAAAGATTGATTTGTGGTCAGGGTATCATCAGTTGAAGATTCATGAATCAAAATTCCTGATGACTGCTTTCAGGACTCAGTATGGTCAGTACGAGTTTCTAGTGATGTCATTTGGGCTGACTAATGCCCCAATAACATTTATGCACATAATGCACAGTGTGTTCCAGCCATGTCTTGATTCTTTCATCATCTGTTCATTGACGATATTTTGGTGTATTCTCGCAGTCGGGAGGACCATGAGCAGAACTTGAGGATCGTGCTCCAAACAATGAGAGAGAAGAAGTTATATGAAAATTCTCCAAGTGTGAGTTTTGGCTTGATTCAGTGGCATTTTTGGGTCACATGGTGTCTAATGAAGAGATCAAGGTAGATCCGAAGAAAATTGAGGCAGTTCAGAGTTGGCCCAGACCGTCTTCAGTTACTGAGATCCAGAGTTTCCTTAGTTTTGCCGGATATTATTGTCGTTTCGTATAGGGATTCTCATCACTTGTTGCACCTTTGAGTAGAGTTTCCTAGAAGGGTGTTCCTTTCAGATGGTCTGACAAGTGTGAAGTGAATGTTCAGAAGCCTAAGACTGCATCGACTATAGCCCCAGTGCTGGTGTTGCCTACAAGTTTCGGGTATTACACTTTGTATTGTGATACATCATGTATTGGGCTTGATACGGTGTTGATGCAAAATGGTAGGGTGATTGCTTTCGCGTCTCGACAGTTGAAGGTTGATGAAAAGAATTACCTTGTGCATGACCTAGAATTGGTATCTATTGTTCACGCATTGATGATTTGGAGGCAATATCTATACGTTGTTCCATGTGAGGTCTATACCAATCATCAGAGTCTCCAGTATCTGTTCAAGCGAAAGAACCATAATTTGGAGAAGCGAAGATGGTTAAAGTTGCTGAAAGATTATGAGATCACCATTTTGTATCATCCCAAGAAGGCCAATGTGGTGGTCCATGCCTTAAGTACAAAGGCTCAGAGTATGAGTAATTTGGCATATTTTGTGGCAGCAGAGAGACCACTAGCCATGGATGTTCAGGATTTTCTAATCAAATTGAGAGACTGGATTTTCGGAGCCTAGCCAGGTTCTTGCTGGAAGGCCCCGTAAATATTTTCCTAAAATAACTCGAGGTTTCGTGGTGCCGAGGTAGGCGTATGAATTAATGATAGTTGGAGGAATATATTTGGCAGAATTGGACATTTTTGCGGCCTATTATGCAGCCGCAGAATCACTCTGCAGGCCACGGCATGGCCGTAGAGTGAGGTAGTCATTTGGACGATTTTTGGATGTCATTTTGCGATCCATTATACGACCGCAAAATGATTTCGCGGGCTGTACACTGATCACAGGGCCAGCTTAGAAAGTTTGAGGAGGGAGGTTCTGCGGCACATTATGAGTGCAGAACAGGTCTACGGACCACATAACGGCCACAAAATAGGGCAGGCCAGCCCAGTTCTGGAGGGTCATTTCGCGGCCCAATTCGCAAACCGCAGCTTCATTTTTGGATTTTTATAACCCGACCCCATTTCGTTATTTAGACTCTATGGACCATTTATGAAGGGAGAACCTGATATTTGAAGAGAGAGAAAAGGCTCTAAAGAGGGAGAGAGTTTCTCAATCAATTATTCCCCAATTCTTACTCAAAATCGTGGAAGAATTAACAAGGGAAGCACACTAGGTCTTCATCCTAGAGGTAAGATTCTACACCCTATCTCTTAATTTAGAAATTTAACTAGATATGGGCACGTAGTAAGATAATTCATTGGTTTGGGAGTGGCTTATTTTGCATGCATGATTGATCATGGGATGTAGGGAGATTGTTGAGCTAAAATAGTAAAGAATGGGTTGTGGGAGGAAGGAATCCTCCATAAAAGGACTTGAAACATTATTGCACACCTAGTTCTTGATAAAATGCTCAAATGAGCTAGAACCATGATCATCTTCCTAATTTTGGTTCAATTTACTACTTTTCTAAAATAGATTGAAGTTGCTAAGATTTCCAGAACATTTAGAGTTAAGGAAGCTCAAGTAAGGTATGTTGGCTAAACTCTTCTCTTACAATTTAACCCCACAATATCCATGCAAGTCCCGAGTTGCTTATTGTGAATAGATTGCCCGGATAAGCTAGTGTCAAAAGACATCCGTGATCAATATGTAATTCAAATGCTCTTGTTATGTTGTACTACTATTTGAAAATGTGTTCAAAGTAGGGATTGTATATCTAAATGCCTTGACCTCAAGTTGTGTTTCAAAGGAAAGCTAATGAAAGCTTGTGTAAGAAGTCGTAATGTGCCTGAAACTCCTATTTGCTCAAATATGTGCTTAAATGTCTTGAATAGAAATGCCTTGTTGTTGGAAAGTCCATGAAAAACATGAAATACGAATCATGTAATGTGAAATATGAAAGTGTGAAATATGAAACACGACAAATGTGCCAAGAGAAATAATACAATTGTGACCATTAGTGCCAATGAAATGAAGAGATCTGCAAGAAATATGAAATGGAGTGATAGATAAATAAAGGTGATGTCTCACATCAAACGGCCTACCTGATAGGGTCGTGATCAGATGCTATGCCACACACATGGCGGTGACTGTGTTAGAATTGTAATTGAAATTGTGATTTGGTTGATGTATCGCATGAGACGACCTAGCCGATCGGGCCGTGATCGGATACCATGCCGCACACATGGCGGTGACTGTGTTAGAATGGTAATTGATTTTGTGATTTCGTTTATGTATCGCATAAGGCGTACTAGCCGATCGGGTCATGATTGGACACCATGCCGCACACATGGCGGTGACTGTGTTGGAAATCGTAATCGAAATTGTGAATAGTGGTATACCGGTACCAAAGATTTCCCAACTTAAAATTTGGAAATTTATTTAAAACTTATCTTATCTCTAATTTGATATTTGGTAATTGTTTGCGGCTTTAAGTGGTATTATGATTGTCCTTACTTGCATTACTGTTCGTTTCTTTGAGAGAGTGTTTAGTCATATATACTAGTACTATTCGATAGTACTAACGTCCCTTTTGCCCGGGGCGCTGCATCTTTAATGGATGCAGGTGGTTCCACAGCAGACGACACTGATCAGCGATTGCACTAGACTCTTTTCCCAGTTGATTTGGTGAGCTCCACTTCACTCGGGGTCATATATCATTTTTTTAATTTAGCACCATGTTTTAAGTTATAGCCGCAGCCTTATTGCTTGCACTATCATTGTACTTTTTTGTATCTAATAAAGGCTCTGTAGACATAGCGTGGGTGGTATGTTGGTATGGGGAAAGTCAAATTGGTAATATTGTAATTGTATCACACGTTCCACATCAAACTATGAAAGAATATGTATTTTGAAACTTATATATGATGTAACTATGGATAACGAGTTTGAGTTGTTATTTACTTGATCCTCCTCACCGCTTAACTAGTGAATTGGATTTTACTATTATTCTTGAATAAGTTCAGGTAGAAAGTAATGTACAGGCTTGCTCGGCCGGGTTATCTCGGTTAACCTACGGTTGCGCACCCTGAGTTTAGGGAATGACACTTGCTTGCGTGGTTTCTCGGTGATCTCTGTAGAGACTTGGGGCATACCCTGAGTTTGGGCATGACACAATGCAGAATGGCGATGCTAAGGAGGTTTCTAGTAGAGATGATGGGGTGTTACGGATGTAGGGCCGGATATGTGTGCCCAATGTGGATGGGGTTCATGAGTCTATACTTGAGGAGGCTCACACTTCGCAGTATCACATTCATCCAGGCGTCGCCAAGATGTATCAGGATTTGAGTCAGCACTATTAGTGGAGAAGACTGAACAAAGATATAGTAGCGTATGTGGCTCAGTGATTGAGCTATCAGCAGGTGAAGTACGAGCATCAGAGGTCGGGTGATTTGCTTTGATCGTATTACCATAGATATCGTTGTTGGGCTCCCACGGACTTTGAAGAAATTTGACGCAGTGTGGGTTATTGTGGATAGAATGACCAAGTTTGCACACTTCATTCCAGTTGTGACTATATATTCTTCAGGGCAACTGGCTCAGATCTATATCCATGAGATTGTTCGTCTCCATGGTGTGCCGGTGTACACGATCTCCGATCGAGGCACGCTCTTCATATTGTATTTTTGGAGAGCTGTGCAACATGCGTTAGGCACAGAAGTTGTGTTGAGTAGAACATTTCAAACTCCAGGCAGACGGGCAGTCTGAGCGCACCATTCTGATTTTGGAGGATATGTTATGTGCCTGTGTTATGGATTTTAGGGGTTCATGTGATCAGTTTCTACTGCTTGCAGAATTCGCCTACAACAATAGCTACATATCGAGTATTTAGATGGCTCCTTAGAAGGCCTTATTGTCACAACCCAAATCGGAGGGCGGCGAAGGGCACCCTGTGCCTTACTAAACCGAATACCTGTGTAACGTATTTTTCTTATCACACCATCATGGGTAAATATGACAGAAGGGATGTCATGCGATAGCCAGAATAGAATTTAAAGGAATTGTCGACATTGGACGATCTAGCATGATAAAGAAACTTATACATGTGACATAAGGACCTATAAGGCCGACATGATCATTTGTACACTCAAACATAGGTCGACAAGGCCATACAAGTACCCATATACATGACATCTGTCTACAAGCCTCTAAGAGTACATAAAAATCATAATGGTCGGGACAGGGCCCCGCCTTACCAATCAATACATGCCAAGAGCATACTAACAAAATAGGCAACTCTGGAGCAAGTGGAGTGCACCAACACCTTCCACTGAGCAGATAGCTTGCTAGGAGGACTGTCAACCTGTCTATCGAGACTTACAGGCATGAAACGTAGCGTCCCCTAGCAAAAGGGACTTTAGTACTAATAAAGTACTGTGTATGTAAGGCATGAAAAGAAGTATATAAGGGACGTAAAAAAACATGGAGTAAAGGACTCAATTTGTAAATCTGAATAGCTCAGTAATCATGAAATCTTCATAGTGACATGTATATGGGTATAAATGTCATATCATGCATAGGTATATGCGTACATAACATCATCAAGCCTCTGAGAGCATCCCATCATATAATCTCGGCCTTAGTGGGCGACATCATAAACGTATGCCAGTTGATCATGTGGTTGGTGAATATATAACACCGTAAACTTTCCCCATACCACATATACATATAATATACGCGTATATAATGCCATCTGGTTATGTGTCAATGTACATGTATATATGAATGCAATGCATAATGAAGTAAGTCAATAAGATCTCTCGGAATGTCATAAGATAAATATGCCTTCGTTTAATATCGTGAAATATAATTTATCAACTTCTATATTTTCTGAGACCCATGAATAGACGTTATAATAACATCACACCGGGGGAGTCAAGAACATAGGCACCCTTATTACTTCTAATAATAGAGTCATTTGTGAAAGTTGCATGTTTGCTCGTTTTGTTTGTATCAAATAGATCATGCCAAAAGGAAAGAAGAGATAGCCTTAACATGTCTTATCACAGTATATCCAATGACCACGTTGAAATTGTCTCATCGCACATTAATCTACAACAATTATAATAATGCTATCGTTAAGCTACGAAAGATGCAACTATCTTACAACGAACGACAAGCTTATTTATTACTAAAACGGGCAGCCTCTCCCTTGTTTTCCTTTCTTTCCCCAAGTCCACAGTTCTCGGTATTGTGTGGTTGCTTATTCTCCTATTTAAAACATCATCAACATATTAAAAATATTTACCAGCATAACAACAATACGAACATTATAACCAAGTCATTCCCCGCGATTTCCATCCATATGAGGTCATATACATAGCTCAGAAATAGTCCAATAAGAGACAACAACTTCTTATACATCTTCAGGTTCTATCTTGTAATTCTTCATCCAAATAACTTAACCAATGCATATATAAACTTAATCCAAAGAAATAGAGTGTCCTACATATCTTAAATAATCAGAAACAACTCGAACCAAAGCTTCCCTTAGCTTACAAGTACCCTTAATGGCATCACAACACCATAGAG
>AWOL01S0006128.1:29948-53705 GCA_000715115.1 Nicotiana otophora
CTTATTCTCCTATTTAAAACATCATCAACATATTAAAAATATTTACCAGCATAACAACAATACGAACATTATAACCAAGTCATTCCCCGCGATTTCCAGCCATATGAAGTCATATACATAGCTGAGAAATAGTCCAATAAGAGACAACAACTTCTTATACAACTTCAAGTTCTATCTTGTAATTCTTCATCCAAATAACTTAACCAACGCATATATAAACTTAATCCCAAGAAATAGAGTGTTCTACATATCTTAAATAATCAGAAAAAACTCGAACCAAAGCTTCCCTTAGCTTACAAGTACTCTTAATGGCATCACAACACCATAGAGACTCTTTTCTTCACTTAGGCTAACGTTTGAGGATAGGTCTAGGTAAAACCACCTTAGATTAGACTTGGAACCTTGGAGAGCTGTTATAGAGGTGTTGAGAGAGTTTTGAAAATTTCCTTGGTCAACAATAGCCAAAAATGAGACGTCCAGCCCCGTTAAAATGTTCAAGGTTCGTCCACCACCTAAGTGGGTCCCATTGGGAGCTGCTAGTGAAGTCTCGCGAAAATGCGAATATCTCTATACTCTGATGTCGTATCGACAAACAGTTTAATGTGTTAGAAACTAGACTCATAAATATTCAATTTTTTAGGTAGAGAATCCCTCAATTCCTTGTATATTGGGAGAAGAGCTCTGCTGCATTTGACCTAATATTCAGTACATTTATGAATGTAACTAGTGATGACCTTTGCCAACTTTTGTTCCACAACTCGCTTAGCTATAAAACATAAAACAAGACTATCATATGACTAATAAATCGTAACATAACCTCCTTAACATGTTAATAACCCTATTCTCACCCCAAAAGTACATGTTATAACATTCCCAACTTGTCGACGTTCGACGAAACTTATTTTCTTCTACTCGTGTAGCTTATAAGCCTTCCAACCCTCTTGGTACTTGTTATTAATGATATTAAATATTTGTAACCTCCAAGGTAACATTATTAACTTACTTTATGTACTTTCAAATATAATCTAATTTATGAGCTTACATCAATTGACTTACGATGTACTCTCACATATGAAAACATGGGGTGTCACATTATTCCTCCCTTTGGAACATTCATATTCGAATGTTGACTTATGCGCTTATTAGTCTCATAACCTATAGCTCTTATGAATAATTTAATATTGTCCTTGCCATCTATGCAACTGTTTTGTGAATAAATTCGAAGGCCAAGGCATTCCCCCCTTTGGGCCTATTTCTCACACCACGACTTATGGTCGAAATTCATCCAATCTCGTAACTATTGTTACCTTATATCATGGAGCTTGTACGACTTTGTCCTTGTATGTGAGACTATGTGACCCTTCTCTTCTTTTTCCTCTAGCCTTTAGCAATTCTCAAGGCCACACTTTGTGAACATGTATAGAACTATGACAAGCTATCCTTCTAGGCATCTATAGGTGTACTGAAGTCCTTTGCTTGGTACTTTGTCGAACTTATGACTATTTCTATATCTTGTTTCATAGCCTTGGTTATCTATGCTTGTGGATTTACTAAATCTAGGTAGGTTATACTCACTTACTTCAGTTTATTATTACCGAGATCTACTGCCCTACTCCAGGTTACTCTCTCTCAGCTTATCCTATATGTATAAATCTAACTCCTCTAATGCTTCCTCATCACTGTTCATCTTAAGAATGATGGCCTAATCTCATCTTATACTTTGTAACTTTTATCCATCAATTGTTGATTCAGCTTAATGTTGATCCATAATTAACCACTGATAACTTGAAACCTCTAACGTAATACATTGTCACTAGCGCACAAGTCGCATTGGGGAACATTTGAAGTGATTTGCCTGATCTACCTAGGGACAATACTATACTTCAATAACCTTAGTTCATAGCATTCCAATGTGATTCATCTTACAGGGGGGTATTCTAATCTTTGCAATTCATGAAATCTGTTTGTTACATCTCGCGTTTTCGTACGTTAAAGTTTCATCTTCGGTTAATCAACGTAGACTCAGGGATGAGATTATCTTGAGGATAACGTATTTATGCTATTTATAACAAGTTATAAGTAAGTGCTATGAAGGGTAAAGGATACACGAATTAAAGAAAATGAGTTTCATTGAAGGTTGTCGATTTGGGATAAAATACGGTCCGAGCTATAATACCCGATATTCCCCAATGTTTATCCGAAAGGAATATTGAGATTATTAATATATTTCCATGCATTTCATTCATTTATATATGTACATTGACCCATGACCAGATGGCATTATAAACATGCATTTATATGAATATATATGTATATGGGATATGGGAAAAGGTTACGACGTTATATACGCACCACCACCTGATCAGTTGGTATATGTTGATGATTTTGCCCACAGTGGCCGAGATGATATGATGGGATGTCCTCAGAGGCTTGATGATATTATGTACACCTATACCTATGCATGGCACGACATTTGTACGCACGTGCATGACATTATAAATGTTTCAAGATTTACAAAGTGATTTAGAGTTACAGTGGGAATTCTTTATTCCATGTTTCATCTATGTCTGCTATATACTTATTTTTATGCCTTACATACACAGTACATTATTTTTACTGATGCCCTATTCCCGAGGCATGCATTTCATGCTCGCAGGTGCAGGTAGGCAAGTCGACGGTCACCCTTCTTAGGATCTCCGATCAGCGAGAGTTGACGTGCTCCACTTGATCCGGAGCTGCTTTTGATTTTAGTATGACATGCTTGTATACATATAAGGGTATGACGCGGCCCAGTACCATCCTTGTATAGTTCTATTTTCTATTAGAGGTTTGTAGATAGTTATGTATAGTTGGATAGTATGTGGCCTTGTCAGCTTCCCGGTTTGGGTATATATAGTTGTCTATAGCAGCCTTGCCAGCTCGCCCCACTGTATTTCGTATGTATATCTATATATGCCTTTTGGCCAGGTTTCCCTCACATACACTATTCATGTTTATATCTTAGACATATGCTTAAGGTTGTTTGACAGGTAGGACTCGGGCATCCGTCGCGACCCATCGGTTTGGGTCGTGACAAAAGTTGTATCAGAGCAGTTCTGTCCTAGGGTTGTCTACAGACCGTGTCTAGTAGAGTCTTGTTTATGGGTGTGTTGTGCACCACACTTATAGATAGGAGGCTACAGGACATATAGGATGTTATCCTCTCTTCTTGTCTTAGATCGTGCGATTTAAGAATTCATGTTCCTAACGATATATTACGTTTTCAGCAATGCCACCGAAGACTACATCCACTAGCATAGGTCAAAAGTCTACGAAGGTGGTAGAGGGAGATATAATTTACACTATGGAGTCAGATCCATCAGAGACCATGGGTTCTATCGAGGAGGATGCATCCGAGGATCCATATGAGTCATCCGTTTGAGTAGTTTCGATTTCACCGGTAGCAGATAAGGTGTGGGGAGTCCGACCTCACCAAGGCCCTTAGTTTCATTATCAGGGCCCATTGATCAGGGTATAAGGGGAGTGGTCCATGTATTGGCACAATCAGGTTCCCCTCAGGCTCAAAACTATGTCAAGGTATTAGCGGACAACAGATCTTCTGAGGTTCCAGATAGTCCATAGTCTTGGGAGTCCGTCAATCAAGGTTCGTCAGTGTATGTTATGGGTTATGCGGAGGAAGAGGATAGTAGTTGGGTCAAGAGGAGGAAGGTAACTGATAAGGATATGAAGATTCCGCTTCGAAGTATGTCTGATCGAGGCTCTCATATAGGACAAGGCAAGGAACCTCTACTGTAGACTTCCTCCAGATGTCAGCTTTTGGTTGGCGATCTCCACTTCTTCTTGGAGTATTACCAATTCAGGGTTCTAATTATGTTAGATTGTTTTATGAGGACGTATGGAGCCTTGTCCCGACTTGTATATATTATGATTATGTTTACTTAGAGGTTTTGCAGACAGTATTATGTATATAATTTTGGGTATGACATGTCTACGGCCTGGTTGACCCCTATGTATATAAACCTTTTTCTAAATTAGTTATGCGTGCTATGTTTTAATATTGTTACTTATACATATGGATTTGGCCCGTAATAGCCCGTCATAGATTTGATAATAAACAAGGATAAGGTACGTGGTGTTCGGTTGGGTAGAACTTGATGTTATAATGGGTATGGATTGGTTGGCCTTTTGTTATGCTAACATCAAGTGTAGATCAAAGATGGTTTGATTTAAATTCCCAGAAGAGTCTGTTTTGGAATGGAAAGGTAATACGGCATCGCAGAGAGGTAAATTTATCTCTTATCTCAAGGCAAGGAAGATGACCAGAAAGGACTATATTTATCACTTAGTTCGGGTTCGGGAAGTGGAAGTAGAGTTACCAACCATCCAGTCCATCCCTGTGGTTAATGAGTTTCCCGATGTTTTTCCTGATGAGCTTCCGGATCTTCCGCCATAGCGAGAAATTGAGTTTGCTATTGACCTACTACCAGATACTCATCCAATATCTATTCCTCCCTATAGAATGGCCCCCGCAGAGCTGAAAGAGTTAAAGGAACAACTAAAAGACTTGCTTGAAAAAGTCTTTATCAAACCTAGTACATCACCATGGGGGGCACCTGTGTTATTTGTGAGGGAGAAAGATGGTTCCTTACGGATGTGTATTGATTATAGACAGTTGAATAAGGTGACAATCAAGAATAAGTACTCGCTCTTGAGGATTGATGACTTATTTGATCAGTTGTAAGGTGCAAAGTGTTTTTCAAAGATAGACTTAAGGTTCGGGTACTATCAGGTAAGGGTTAAGGAGGAAGATATTCCGAAGACAGCATTCAGGACCAGATACGGGCACATTGAGTTTCTTGTTATGTCATTCGGTTTGACCAATGCCCCAGCAGTATTCATGGATTTGATCAACTGTATGTTCAGGCCCTTTTTAGATATGTTCGTAAATGTATATATCGACGATATATTGGTGTATTCTCGTTCAGAGGCTGAGCATGCAGATCATTTGCGTACTGTGCTCAGATTTCTACAAAAGGGAAGTTGTATGCAAAATTCTCTAAATGTGAATTCTGGTTGAACTTTATAGGTTTCCTTGGGTATATCATTTCGAGTGAAGGTATCCGGGTTGATACATAAAAGATTGAGGCAGTAAAGACTTGGCCTAGACCCACGACATCGACGGAGGTTCGTAGGTTTCTCGGTTTGGCATGTTATTACAGGAAACTTGTAGAGGGATTTTCTCCCCTTTCAGAACCTTTGACAAAGTTGACTCAGAGGGGAGCAAAGTTTTAATGGACTGATGCTTGCGAACGGAGTTTCCAGGCATTGAAGGACAGATTGACTTTTGTACCAATTTTAATGCTCCCAGAAGGGACTGATGGTTATGTTATCTATTGTGATGCTTCAGGCATTGGATTGGGTTGCATGCTGATGCAGCATGGTAAGGTTGTAGGTTATTCTTCTAGACAACTAAGAAAGCACGAGAATAATTACCCGACCCACGATTTAGAGTTAGCCGCAGTAATTCATGCACTAAAGATGTGGAGGCACTACTTGTATGGTATTCATATTGATATCTATACGGATCATAAGAGCCTCCAGTATATCTTCAAGTAAAAGGAATTGAATTTACGTCAAAGGAGATGGTTGGAGCTACTTAAAGACTATGACATTGATATTTTATACAATCCGGGGAAGGAGAACGTAGTAGCCGGTGTCCTCGGCCGTAGATCTATGGGTAGCCTATCATATTTACAGCTAGAAAAGAGGATAATAGCCCATGAGATTCATCAGCTAGCTAGTCTTGGAGTTCAGTTACTGGGCTCAGGTGATATTGGAATTACTATTCAGGATGCGGCAACATCCTCTTTAGTAACTGAAGTAAAGGAACGCCAGTACGAGGATCCTGTGTTAGTTCATTATGGGGATACCACCCCTCAGAAGGAGAAGATACCGTTTGAAATTACAGAAGATGGGGTCCTCAGATATCGAGGACAATTATGTGTCCCTAATGTCGCAGGGCTGCATCGGCAGGTTATTGGAGAAACTCACTATTCTCGTTATTCTATCCCTCAAGGAGAAACAAAGATGTATCATGATATCATGGAAGTATATTGGTGGGACAGAATGAAAAATGATATAGTGAAGTTTGTTGCTCAGTGCCCTAACTGTCAGCAGGTCAAGATTGAGCATCAAAAACCCGGTGGATTATTATAGGCTATAGAGATTCCGACTTGGAAATGGGAAGTAGTCAATATGGATTTCATCGTACGCTTACCTCGTACCCAGCGTAAATTCGATTCTATATGGGTGAATGTTGATAGGCTTACAAAATCAGCCCATTTTCTGCCCGTTAGGACTACATATTCTGCAGAGGATTATGCAAGGATTTATATTAAGGAGATAGTACGACTGTATGGTGTCCCTGTATCTATTATGTCGGATAGAGGACCTCAATTTACCACTAATTTCTGGAGGTCCTTCCAAAAAGGATTGGGGACTCAAGTAAGTCTTAGTATAGCATTTCATCCCCAGACAGATGGGTAGGCTGAGCGTACTATTCAGACACTTGATGACTTGTTACGGGCTTATGTGATAGACTTCAAGGGTAGCTGGGATGATCATCTACCGCTTATTGAGTTTGCATATAATAAGAGCTACCATTCCAGTATTCAGATGGCACCATACGAAGCTCTTTACGGACGGAAGTGTAGGTCGCCTATAGGGTGGTTCAATGTTGGGGAAACTACATTAGTAGGACCATAATTGGTATAACAGGCAATCGAGAAAATTAAGCTTATACAGGAAAGGCTATTAGCAGCTCAAAGACGTCAGAAGTCTTATGCGGATAATCGACGGCGAGACTTGGAGTTTCAGATTAATGAATGGGTATTCCTAAAGGTATCACCGATGAAAGGTGTCATGAGGTTCGGTAAGAAAGGAAAACTTAGCCCTCAATACATTGGACCATATAGGATCATACGCAAGGTAGGCCGAGTAGCAGATGAGTTAGACTTGCCTTCAGACTTGGAGTCTGTACATCCAGTCTTTCATGTGTCTATGCTCCGTAAATGTATCGGAGATCCTTTAAGAATCGTGTTAGTTGATGACGTTCAGGTCACCAAGCAGCTATCATATGAAGAAACTCCCATTGCTATATTAGACAGACCGGTTCAAAGATTGAGAACTAAAGATGTAGCTTCGGTGAAAGTATTTTGGAGAAACAACAATGTGGAAGAAATGATTTGGGAGGCCGAGGAGGATATGAGGTAAAGATATCCCTACTTATTTCCTCCTCCAGAGAAGGGTCCGACTGAGACATCATAACCTTAAGGTATGTGTATGGATTCTTGTGTGAGTTATTGTCATTGATCGTGTAAGGCCTTTGTCGCTATTGATGATTGTGGTCCTATGTAGCGTTGAATTATTTAGTTTCTACAGGAAGAGTTGGTAGTAGTATTGTTACAAAGGAGACTCTGCCAATGTTATATAGATCCCGGAGAGTTAACCATTCGAGGACGAATGTTTCTAAAGGGGGAAATGTTACATCTCGTGTTTTTGTACGTTAAAGTTTCGTCTTCAGTTAATCGACGTAGACTCGGGGATGAGATTATCTTGAGGTTAACGTATTTATGCTACTTATAACAAGTGATAAGTAAGTGCCATGAAGGGTAAATGATACACGAATTAAAGAAAATGAGTTTCATTGAAGGTTGTCGATTTTTGATAAAATACGGTCCGAGCTATAATACCCGATATTTATGGAGTAGTACCATACAAGATACCATATGACCATGATAGTATGATGTATAAAGTATATTAAAAATGAGTAGTATTTTAAGTAATTTGGGATAATTCTTAATTATGTGGGTAATTGGTTAATTATCGGGTAACAGGACATTACCTAATTAATTAGTGAGTTATAAGATAAGATTAACCCCCCCCCACCCACGTGGAAGCAAGCCACTACTAAGGCATATGACTGTTAATCATATTGTCTTAGGTGTCCATCTAAAGTAAGACTTATTACAAGTCTACTTACGTGTAATAGACATAAGTCTCTTAGTCATAAGTCTACTTACGTGTAAGACTTATTACAAGTCTTGGTTTCATTTCATTTGGACATAGAATAATAAAGTAAGATAATCATATACCTTTTTTCTAATTCAAACCATTTCAAAAACAGATGCTAAAACTCAATCCAACAAAACATCTTGCAACCAAATCAATTCCAGCGAGAATTATTAGCACCTTAGCAACTTAAAATTTTGCGGTTCTAAAGGAATACGGTGCAACATTTTCCAAGAATATCATACTGATTTTCCCTACTCCAGGTATGTTAAGGCTATACCTTCTTTCTTTTTGGCATGATCCAAATTATACAGAAGAAACGAGCAATAGTTTTCATAAATGACTCTATTCATAGAAATACTAGGGGTCTCTATGTTCTTGATTCCCCATGTGACATATTATTATATCTTCTATTCATGGGTCTTAGAATGATACGCAGTTGATAAAGTTTATCCGAAAGGAATATTGAGATTATTAACATATTTCCATGCATTTCACTAATTTATACATGTACATTGAACCATGACCAGATGGCGTTATATACGCGTATTTATATGTATATATATGTATATGGGATATGGTAAAAGGTTACGGCGTTATATACCACCACCTGATCTATTGGTATATGTTGATGATTTTGCCCACAGTGGCTGAGATAATATGATGGGATGCCCTCTGAGACTTGATGATATTATGTACACCTATACCTATGGATGATATGACATTTATACGTACGTGCATGACATTATAAATATTTCATGATTTACAAAGTTATTTAGACTTACAGTCGGAATTCTTTATTCCGTGTTTCATCTATGTCTTCTATCTATAGATTGTTACGTCTTACATACTCAGTACATTATTCGTACTGACACCCTATTCCCGAGGCCTGCATTTCATGCCTGCAGGTGCAGGTATGCAAGTCGACGGTCCCCCTTCTTAGGATCCCTGAACAGTGAGAGTTGATGTGCTCCACTTGATCCGGAGTTGCCTTTTATTTTGGTATGATATGCTTGTATACATATATGGGTATGACGCGGCCCAGTCCCATCCTTGTACAATTGTATTTTCTATTAGAGGTCTGTAGACAGTTATGTATAGTTGGATAGTATGTGGCCTTGTCGGCTTCCAATTTTGGGTATATATAGTTGTCTATAGCAGCCTTGCCAGCTCTCCCTATGGTATTTCATATGTCTATCTATATATGTCTTTTGGGCAGGTCTCCCTCACATACACTATTCATGTTTATATCTTAGACGTATGCTTAAGGGTGTTCGACAGGTACGACGCGGGCATCCGTCGCGGCCTATCGATTTGGGTCGTGACACCCTTTTTTTAAATTATTGCTCAATCAAAGGAATAAATGTCATCCTATTATCTATCACAATTACACCCTTATTCTACTACCAGGGCAACATGTGATCTTTTTTAATTGCTCCTAGTCTTAGGCTGCTTTATGTTCATTCAAGTTATACTGAGCTTTTTATAACTTAAGCAAACCATCAGCTCTCTTGTTTTGATGGGCTTAATCCCGATGCCTTATCTATTCTTGTCACCTTCTCACTCATCTTTTCTAAACCTTACTCTTATCTATCTAAAACCTTGTTGCTCTACCATACCTTAGCTTGCGACCTACACATATCTATTCATACTTCTCATAACCTTCCTTTAACTTGCTAGCTCCATATAATTCCTTCTGTGCCTTCTCAGTTGTCTCTAAATGTAAGCAATTACTTTTCATCGTCATTTAACCACTTGATGCATGGATACTTAGCTTATCTTAGTGCCCGCGAATACTGGAATTCCCTGTAACTTATATGATTTCAAATATCACTTTTGACTTCCGTTCATTAGTCACAATAGGTGCCACTTTCTTATGGAGTGCATCCAATATTGTAGTGAGACTATTGTTACAAGACCATTCTTCTTCAAGTTACTATGCTTAGGTTGAAGCTTTCTTCCTTATTTACTCAGCTAGTATTTCCTTGTAGTATTTAGGGGAGACCCTCCGAGTCTTGTAAAGTTGCGAGCTTATTGTATCATATACTGAAGGGGAGGTGCCTTGGTGTATGTTGTTTGCTGATGATATAGTTATGATTGATGAGACGATAGGTGGCGTTAACGAGAGATTAGAGGTTTGGGGAAAACCTCTCGAGCCTAAATCTTTGAAGTTGAGTAGGACTAAGAATGAATAGCTGGACTGCAAGTTGAGCGACGTGAGAAGCACACTTAGACGTGAGGCTTGACTCACAAGTCATCTCCAAGAGAGGTAGTTTCAAATATCTTGGGTCAATTATCCAAGTGCCACGCCCCAAAACCGAAGAGCGCGACCGGTGCTCAACCGAGTGAACCCGGTCGAGCAAGCCTGTTAGATTTTCTTCTACCCAAACTCATTCATAAGGATAATATATATATATAAAATAAATTATTATTTAGACAAAAATGTGATCATGTCTACAATATAAATTCATTACCAATAGTTTCACCATTTTAAAGTCTCAAATGGAACACGTAATACAACCACAACATAACATAGTTTGACTTCCCCAACATCAATATACAACCCACACTATGTCTACGGAGCCTCTATAGATAGAGAAGAGTACAATGATAATGCCGGCAATAAGGCCCCGGCTATACCTCAAACATAATACACAAAGAACAAAAGATACATGACCCCGGGATAAAGTGAGGGTCACCATGTCATCTGGGAAGAAGGTGTACTGCTATCATAGATCAATATCTCCTGCTGTGGAACCACCTGCATCCATTAAAGATGCAGCACTCCCGGCAAAAGGGACACTATTACCATCGAATAGCACTAGTATGTATAACTAAACACCCTCTCAATAGAATGAATAATATTACAAGGAGGAATAATCATAAAATCAATGAAATTCTCGAACAATACCAAAACATCAAGTTTCACATAAATTCCCATATTTTCAGATTGGTGATTCTTAGCACCGATATACCATTGTTCACAATACAATTATTCACAATACCAATACCACCGTACTCTTAGCACGGAGGCCGATCACGACACGATTGGCTAGGCTATCTCTTTAGAGACATCAACCACAATCACTCTCAATATCAATACCCCCGTACATTTAACACGGAGTCCGATCACGACCCGATCGGCTAGGCTATCTCATTAGAGACATCAACCACAATCACAATTTCAATTATAATTTCCAGCACAATCACCACTATGTGTGCGGCATGGTGTCCGATCATGACCCGATCGGTTAGGATGTCTTATTCGAGACATCAACCTTTTTATATCAATCATCACATTTCATGCTTTTTTCACACCTTTTTATTTCATTGGCACTAGTGGCAACAATTACAAAATCCTTCTTGGCACGTTGGCCGTATTTAGTATTTCATGTTCACTTTTTCAATTTCAAACACCATCATCATCATCAACAAAAAATACAATTCAATTCAAGGTTCGTACTACACATATGAGCAATTAAGAGTCTTAGGCACATAGAGATATTTCACAAACTTTTGCATAATAGCCTTCTTTTGAACTTGACTTGAATTCGAAACATTATTAATGCACAACCCATATTTTGAACACACCCTCAATTGATAATATAACATAAATAAAGCATTTGGGATACTTATTGAACATATATATTTCGACACAAACTTACTCGGAATAGACAATTTGTAATGAACCACTCGGGTCTTACATAAATTACACGAATATTGTGGGATTCAATTCTAAGAGAAGAATTTAGCCAACATACCTAAATAGAGCTTCCTTAAACTCTAAAATATTCCGGAATTCTTACCAGCTTAAATCTATTTTAGAAATATAACAAGTTGAACAAAAATTAGGAAAATGATCATGGTTTTAGCTCATTTGAGCATTTTATCAAACACTAGGTGCGCATTAAGGTTTCAAGATCTTTTTATGGAGGATTCCATCATCCCACAACACATTGTTTACCATTCTTAGCTCAACAATCTTCTTACACCCTTTGATAACACATGCATCCAAGATGAACAACTCTCATGCCCAAAAATTATCTTACTAATTACCCAATTCAAGAAATAATTCGAAGTTGAGGGTTAGGGTGTAGAATCTTACCTTTAGGATGAAGGCCTTATGAGTTTTCCTTCTTAAACTTCTAAGATTTGAGCAAGAATTGAAGAACAATTATTGAGGAACACCTTCTCACTCTAGGGCACTCTCTCTCACTCTAAAATATCATATTTTTGGTCAAACATGGTCCATTACTTCTATTTAACGAAGAAGGGACGGGTTGTAAAAACCCAAAAATGTTACTCCCGAATAGGATCTGCGGTCGCATTTATGACCGCATAATGGATGTGCGGTCTGCAGAACAGGCTACATAATTGGCCTACGGAATTGAGCATGACTGACTCGGTCTGCAGTCATTATGTGGCCCGCAGACCTATTCTGCGGTCGTATAATGCACCGCAGAACTGGTCTACAGTCGCATAATATGCCGCAAACTTGACCTCCAAAATAGCCGATCCCTGCCTCACTATGCCTCACTCTGCAGCCATTATGCGGTCCGTAGAGTGATTTTACGACCGCATAGTGGGCCATAGAAACGTCCTCTTTTTCCAAACATTTTCCTTTACTCTCCAGTTCATTGTTCCTTTACAAGAATGTGCCACTGAAACTTAAGGGCAAGTTCTATAGAGAGGTGGCTAGGTTGGCCATATATTATGGGGTAGACTGTTGTCCAGTCAACGATTCCCATATCCAGAACATGAAAGTAGCAGAGATGAGGATGTTCGATGGATGTGTCGGCACACTAGATTGGATAAGATTAGGATTAAAGATATTCAGGAGAAGTTGGGCATGGCTCCCATAGATGACAAGATGCGGGAAGCGAGGGTTAGATGGTTCGAGAACGTGCGGATGAGAAGCCAAGATTATCCGGCTAGGAGGTTTGAGCGGTTGGCTTTAACGGTTATGAGAAGAGGTAGAGGGAGGCCTAAGAATTATTAGGGTGAAGTGAACAGGCAGGACACGGCTCAACTTCAGAATTTCTAGGATATGGCTATTTATAGGAAGGTGTGGAGGTCGAGCATTAGGGTTGAAGGTTAGGAAGGAGTCGAGCATTTTTCTCCATCGTTCCGAAGGGGGGATTAGTCTCTTAGGGTATTGTCTTGGACTATTAGTGGTGTATGATAACTCTGCACTATTTTTACATTCTTTCACTGTACTGTGGCATTATTACTGGTTGTTGTTATTACTTTTCCATCTATTTTCTTTTTTCTATGATGCTTATATTATTTTTCTGATTTTTGTTGCTGTCACAGACTCTGTACATTCGTGTTACATCCTGTACTTTTCTACATTGGATTTGTCATAAGATAATTGACATAAGTTCAACGACAAGACTATTTTTGAGGTTATAAGTACTTATGATATTTATATCAAGTGCTAAGTAAGTGTTGTGAAGGTCATAGGGTAAACTAATCGAAGAAAGTGAGTTTCGTTGATGTTTAATATTATACGGTCCAAGCTATAATACTCCGTATTTATGGACTTGTGCCATACAAGGTACCACATGATCATGATAGTAAGGTATATGAAATATATTAATATATAAGTGAATCGACACCTAGAAATTATTGTGTGAATAATTGGTTAAATGATATAAAGTTATAGAATATGGAATTAGTTATAAGTGGATAAGTGTCATTTGTATGAATCCACGATCATGAGGATAAGGAGGGATCATGACTAATCAAATTTATAAGGATTAAGGTGGCAGCAAGTAGGGAATTCAATATTGACTAGGCAAGTCTTGGAGCTAGATGGCAAGATTAGGGAGTTTTGGTGGCTTATCATCAAATTATTGGGGTGGATAAGTAATTAAAATGTTTGGATAGGCTTGACTTGATAAACCTCCCAACATGGCAGACAAGGAAAGCCCAATAAATGACTCTTAAGTCATAGAGCAAGATGGAACATTTAGGAAATTGGTGGATAAGTTAGGTGGGAACATCACCCCCACGTGGCAACAAGTGAAAATTACTCAAACATCCAAACGGTGACTCTTTGGTTTAGGGGAAATTGTGGGCTGCCACATGGCATGAAGTTGGCCAAGGGTGGCACCAATTTGCACATGAGTCATAGCACTTGGTGTGCCTTGTTTACACATGACAATGCAATTCTTTATGCCTTCATATTATACTTCTTTTGCAATTAAGATGTAGAAAGAAGGTTGAAATCTTTCCTAATATTATTAGGGAGTCTCTTACTCTAGAAACATAGCAAAAACATACATCCATAATACTCCATATGTCCAGCAACATGAAATATGCCATGATCATAAGAAGTGCTTAGTTCTAGTTCAAGGATTTAAAGGAGCAAAAATTGTTCTTGGAAAGCTCAAGTGAAAGTAGTTGATAATTTCATCAAGTAAGGTGTGTTAAGGCTATCCCTTCTTTGCTTTTGGCATGATCCATATGATACAAATGAAACGATAAAACGCACAACTTTTATAAATGACTCTATTCATAGACGTACTGGGCGTGCCTATGTTCTTGATTCCCCATGTGTTCTACTATCATATCGTTTGTTCATGGGTCTCGTGACATTTCAAGAGATCGTATTGACTTACTTCATTATACATTACATTCATTTATACATATGCATTTACCCATGACCAGATAGCATTATATACGCATATATTATATGTATATGAGGTATGGGAAAAGGTTACGACGTTATATATGCATCACTACCTGATCAGTTGGCATACTTTGATGATTTTTTCCACAGAGGCTGAGATGATATGATGGGATGCCCTCATAGGCTTGATGATGTTAGGTATGCACATACCTATGCATTATATGATATTTATATGCTTATGCATGAAATTATAAATATTTCATGACTTACAGAGCTATCCAGACTTACAGGTTGAGTACTTTATTCCATGTTTCTTCCATGTCCTTTATATACTGATTTAGATGCCTTACATACTCAATACATTAGTCGTACTAACGTCCTTTTGTTGTGGACACTGTATTCATGCCTGCAGGTATAGATAATCAGTTTGACAAGCCCTCATAGTAGATGAGGTCAGCATTCAGTAAAGGATCGGTAAGACTCCACCTCATTCGCAGTGCAGCCGAGTCTATAAGTCATCGTGTCAGAGTTTTGTTACAGACTTATGGGTAGGCCGGTACCCTGTCCTATTTGATGTTGAATAATCTTAGAGGCTTTGTAGACATAGGTTCATTATGTACAGTATGTAAGAAGCCTTGACGGCCCGTATGTATTCATGTTTTAAGAATGATGGTTCATTGATACAACGTTTTCCCACTTTTTTGTTATAAATTATGAGTTGTGGCCATGTTGGCCGATGATAGTTGCAGAAGAAAAAAAATGAGTTACAAAGTGGTTCGCTCAGGCCAGCACGGCACCGGGTGCTAGGCACGCCTCCCCAAGATTGGTGCATGAAAATTCTAACCTCCCAGACCCCATCTGTGGGATTTTACTGGGTTGTTGTTGTTGACAAAATTTCCAAAACATTCTCTTCAAATTCCATGGATTAGATGTTAAATCTCCTAAACAATCATGTTATGTAATAAAAAAGGATCAAAATCACTTACCCAATAGTTTGTATGAAAATGACTCTTCAAAATCGCCTTCCACCGAATCTAGGGCTCAAAAATGTGATGAATGAAGCTAAGTCCCGAAATACCCTACATATAATCAGCTGCAGATATCGCATTTGCGACAAGAGGTTCGCAAATGGGAAACAGGCATCGCAAATGCAAAGCCTAAACCAACCCTGAGCCTATGGCATATGCGACAAATGGTCCGCAAATGCGAACCTAGCAGGCTCGCAAGTGCTAGAAAGAAATCGCAAAAGCGGACTGCTCCAGTCCCAGCTGCCCATTACAAATGCGATCAAGGGTTTGCATATGCAAACTCATAACCCATCGCAAATGCGATATTAGTTCCTAATTTGCAAAAGTTGGTCCCCTAGCGCAACATCGCAAAAGCAAGAAGGATCTCATAAATGCGGTAATCTCAAATGCGACCATTTTCTCGCAAATGCAAGAACAGAACACCTGCAAAAATCGTAACCTCTCTCAAACTCTCTGGGACGCGTCCAAAACTCACCCGAGCCCTCAGGGCTCCACTCCAACCATTTGCACAAGTATATAATCATCATACGAACTCACTTGCGCGATCAAATTACCAAAATAATGTCCAAAACCATGAATTAGACAACAGAAAACACGAAAATTACAATGAAACTTAACAATTGCAAAAAGACAACATACGTCTAATTCCTATTAAACAAACTCGGAATGACACCAAATTTTGCAGTCATGTTCAAAATTAAAAAACGTAGTCGTACAAAGTCAAAAAACCAAAATCCGATCCCGATAGACATAAAGTCAAACCATGGAAACTAAGGAAAATTCTAAACCTTCAAGTTATCAACCTTCACCAAAAGTACCAAATCAGCCTAGAAACCTCCGAATCCAATTTCAGGCATATGGCAAGTCCATAATTACCATATGGCCCTATTGGAATAATAAAAACTCCGTCCCGAGGTCAAATACACAAAATTCAATCTTCCTTAACTCTTCCCACTTAAAGCTTCCTAGTTGAGAATCATTCTTCCAAATCAATCACGAACTGCCGAGGAACCAAAACAAAAAATAAACATAAGTCATAATACACCATACATTTCTACGCATGATCTCAAACCACCTAACTGAATACAAATTCTCATAACAAGTTGTCGGGTCAATACATTCTCCCCTACTTAAACATGTGTTGATCCTCCAATGTGCGAAGAATCGTCCCAAAGCCATCAAGTCACTGTATAAACTCACCATGCCCTTACCCATAGGTGATCTCACTTCATCCCAATCTATAAAAGTCTAACAACACAATATAACTGATGATCATTACCTTAACATTAGTTCACAACCCTTAGAACCCAATCTCCAACTTCCCAAATTAATTATGAGACACAATTCTCGCATCTATATACTGCATAAGTCAGTATTAAGCTGCATCAAGCCGTAACCATATCCCAAGTGGATTCAAATGATATTCCACATAACTTAGATACACATAGCCATAGCTTCCGACCACAATAGTCATTCAAATAGCAAATATTATACCGGTATCTAACATCCTATCAATAAAAACCTTGTTCCAAATCATCGAACACAACCAATGATGAAAGAAACACACAGAAACTCATAACCCCCCATCATATCAACCAGTCATGGAGCTCTCTTGCCTGACGAGAACCAAAGCCAAAATCTAGGCTGACTAAAGACACTATAGTTTGAAACATAGCTTAATCAAATTTGATGGCACTCCATTCAGGCCCAATAACTTCACCTCATCCTATACAAGCCGCACTACCAATATGCCACCCAAATCCTACTTAGAGTCGCATACCATGCAATAAATGCACTAAACAAGCAATAAATTCGATGTACCTAATAATTGAAGACAATAAAATGAGAGAACTGCCTCGCAAGCTCAACAGATACCACCATGAAACACAATGCAATGAAGACATAACACAAGGGAGAAAAACAACACAATAATTAAGCCCAAAAGATCATATCCCAACATAACTCTTATATGATGCGTGACCCAATCGAAAAACCTGTACACATAGGATACGTCGAGTCGTGATGCTCACTATCAACAACCATATACATATCAACAACAAACACGCGAAGTGCATGACCATAACCATGGAAAATGGATAACAAAATATACCACAAATAGAAAGACCAAAACTAAGGCGCAATCAACCATTTAACACCCCGAGAATCATCTTGCTCAAATTTCGCCACAAGGCCCCCAACAAAATCGCATTAGGTAAAAGTAATCAACATATCACAACCTATCATAGCATATGAGAGTAACACATGGAACATATCAGAATACGAATAAGATCCACTCCAACTGATAACACATCCCTCCATAATAACTGTGTTGGATAGACAAATCAGACATGATGTAGAATACACATTCTCATTAGGCCCACCAATGGCCTCCAAATCAATTACGATCGTCCCAAAATAGGTAGATAGCAATAGAAATTTGCATAATCATCGATCTATAACACATGCCTATGAGAATCCGCTTCATCTTCAAATCCCTAGAATACCATAATCTCCCAATCCCAATTACATTATTCAAATTACTGACATATTCATCATACACAATCGTTCCACGAGAAATACTTCCATAATTCCTTATTACCACATAGATAAATTTGAACATCAGTATTCAATCAATCGGGCCATTAGTGTAATACATGTAAGGCATCTGCAAGTCAAAGCACAATGCACCTTTTGGAGTGCGCATCCTTCTTAGGTGGTACAAGATAATGCTAGCATTCTTCTAGACATTTGAAATCGTCCATGCTATCCAGAACTCGGGACCCGTACAAGAGAAATATCATAACACACAACATGTTTCTTATGCCGCTGGCAGACATCCAGCCCAAGCCGTCCTTGACACTATCAAGAACTATTCGAAACCCGTCCACACATAACTAAGCAATCAGAACTGAATTTTCCCAACTTAATCAAGTCACGCAAGCCGTCAAACCAACGTGTATAGACACGAATCATCCGTAAAGCATCACCACACCAAAGGAACCAATTACCTGTATTACTATGTTGACCCTACACTACCAAGATGATCAATTTCTTCGAATCCTCCTCAACTTGCCTTCAAGTTAACACTTTTCCTTGTCGGTACACTATGATCCTAAACCAAAGATCACCGCAAGAGATCCTAGCACGAAACTACGTCGTCCAAAAGCCCATAAACCATTGTATTTGTAAGGCCTCATAAACTTTTGAATAAAACCCGGGGATTCGTGGTGCCGAGGTAGACGTATGTGTTAATGATAGCCGTGGTACGGACTGTTTGGGTTAAATAGTATGCTTAGGAGTTGAAGGAAAATGCTTTGCAAAAAAAGGCATTTCTGCGGCCCAGTATGCGGCTGGTGAATCGCTCTATGGGCCGCAAAATGGCTGCAGAGTGCGGAAGTCAATTGGGAAACTTTTGAATGTCATCTCGCGGACAATTATGTGACCACAAAACGATTGCGTGGGTCGTACATCGATCGTTGAACCAGCATGGAGATTTTTCAGAGGGAAGTTCTGCGACGCATTATACGATCGCATAATGGGTCTGCGGGTTGCAAAACAGCCGCATATCTAGGCAGTGGTGCCCAGTTCCGTAGGCCCATTTCACGGACCACAAAAGCATTATGCGGTCGCATATGTGACCGCAAACCGTTGTCGGGGCTCCTATTTTTCTAATTTTTGAACCCGACCCCATTCTAATAAAACAACCTTGGGGATCATTTTAAAGGGGAAAACAAATATGTATAGAGAAAGGGAGTGTCATAGAGTGAGAAAAGGAGTTCCTAAGCTTCATCCATCAATTCATACTCAAATCTTGGAAGATTAATAAGGAAAGCACACCAGCTCTTAATCCTAGAGGTAAGATCCTACACCCTAACCCTTAATTTCGAAATTTAACTAGAAATGGGCAATTAGTAAGATAATTCATGGGTATGGGAGTTATTTATTGCATGCATGTGTTATCAAGGGATGTAGGGAGACTGTTGACCTAAAAATGGCAAAGCATGGGTTGTGGGATGATGGAATCCTACACAAAAGGACCTTGAAACCTTAATATGCACCTAATGTTTGATAAAATGCTCGAATGAGCTAGAACCATGATCATCTTCCTAATTTTGGTTTAATTTGTTACATTTCTAAAATAGATGGAAGTTCCTAAGAATTCCAGGACATTTTATAGTCTAAAGAAGCTCAAGTGAGGTAGGTTGGCTAAACACTTCTCTTAAATTGAACCCCACAATACCCATGTATGTCCCGAGTTGCTCATTGTGAATCGATTAACACGGATAGTTGCTCTTTGATCAATATGTAATTCAGTGCTCTTATTATGTTGTACTGCTATTTGAGAATGTGTTCAAAGTACGGGTTGCATATCTAAATGCCTTGACTTCAAGTTGTGTTTCGAGTGAAAGCTAATGAAAATTATGTAAGAAACCGTAATGCGCCTAAGACTCATATTTCCTCATATGTGTGCATAAATGTCTTTAATAGAAATACATTGCTGTTGGAAAGTCCATGATGATGGTTGAAAGAAAAAAGGTGAGCATGAAATACGAAACATGAAATACGAAATACGTAATGCGCAATGTGAAATATGAAACAAGGCCAACATGCCAAGAGAAATAATACAATTTTGACCACTAGTGCCAATAAAATGAAGAGATGTGAAAGAAATATGAAACGGGGTGATTGATAGAAAAGGATGATGCCTCACATGAGACGACCTAGCCGACAGGTCGTGATTGGATGCCATGCCACACACATGGTGGTGACTATATTGGAAATTGTAATCAAAACTGTGAACAGTGGTTTATCGATACTAAAGGTCTCCCAACTTAAAATGTGGAAATTTACTTGAAAACTTATCCCATTCCTAATTTGATATTTGGTAACTGCTTGAGGCTTTAACTGATATCATGATTTTCCTAACTTGTATTACTGTTCGTTCTTATGAGAGGGTGTTTAGTCATATATACTAGTACTATTCGACACTACTAATGTCCCTTTTTTTGGGGGCGCTGCATCTTTCATGGATGCAAGTGGTTCTACAGCAGGCTGCACTGATCAGTGATAGCGACACACTCTCTTCCTAGTTGACTTGGTGATCCCCACTTCACTCGGGGTCATGTATCGTTTGTTCATTATATCGTTATGTTTTGAGGTATAGCCAGATCCTTGTTCCCGGCACTATCATTGCACTCTTTGTATTTATTAGAGGTTCTGTAGATATAGTGTGGGTGTATATGGGTGCTGGGAAAGTCAAACAACTTATGTTGTATTTTGTTCACTTGATCCACTTCAAACCATGAGGATGTGTGCACTTTAGGACTTGTTAAATAGAGTAACTAATGGTGATGAATTTGGTATTGTCTACATGATCTCCTTACTGGTTAATTAACAAAGATACGTGTTCTCTTTAAATCATGGGCGAGTTTGGGTAGAAAGTATTCAACAGTCTTGCTTGACTGGGTTCACAAGGTTGAGCGCCGGTCGCGCTCTCCGAGTTTGGGGCGTGACAAACATGGTATTAGAGCCTTAGGTTTTAAAGTGTCCTAGGATGTCTCGGATCCATGTCTAGCTGAGTCCTTCTTATCACATGATGTTGTTCATCGTGCGATAATGCTGATTGTATGATTGTTTCTCCTTTAACTCGTGCATTGATCTAACATTCAGTAAATGGCGCCTAAGAAGAAGGCAAGAACTTGCCCATTAGCCGATGTTACCCTAAGAGTGGCAGTTGATTCTATCATTGATGATGTGGGTGAACACCCGAGGGGTGAGGATGTTCCCCTGATTACTACACCGCCTGGTTGTACTATTCCTGCTCAAGGTGCACCAGTTCCCACACCTGACGAGGGTGCAACGAATCCTCCACTTAATTTTCCACTTCCACCTCCAGCCCCAGCTTCCGGTCCCGGTGTTTCTGATGGGGATCTTAGGGGAGCCATACTGCTGTTGGCTCAGATAGTGGCTTCCCAGGCCTAGATGTCCAATGTTCCCCCACTTCTTATAGTCAGCAAAGGGGACTCTATTGGTTCCATGGTTAACAAGTTTCTTCCGTTAGATCTTCCAGTGTTCACGGGTACTGATCCTGAGGAGGATCTCCAGGATTTAATCGATGAGATGCACAATATCCTCAGGGTTATGCGTGCTCCTAAGGCAAAGGGAGTGGAGTTGGCCTCCTACCGCCTGAAGGGGGTGCCCTATTCTTGGTTTGAGATGTGGGAGGACTCCCGTGAGAAGGGGAGCCCTTCGCCAAGGTGGAGTGACTTTGCTGACCCTTTCATGGATCATTTCTTGCCTGCCGAGACTAAGGCAGCCCATGCTGCAGAGTTTGAGAACCTAAAATAAGGTAGCAAGAGTGTGTGGGAGTACCATATGTAGTTTTCGCGCTTGTCCAAGTATGCTATTCATATGTTTCCCACTATGGAGGATAGAGTATGTCGGTTTGTGCAGGGCCTTAGCCCTTTGGTTATCGATGAGGGTTCTACAACTGCCTTGAATTCTGACATGAACTATGGGAAGATGGTAGCGTTTTCTCAAGCTACATTGAACCGTAAGTTGAAGAATATAATTGAGCAAGAGGGTAGCAGTAAGGCCTAGTCCGTGGGCAACTTTGGGAATTCATTTGGTGGCGGTAGGTCAACATTCAGGGGAGGGTCATCAGGGCAATCCCGGTCTTTTGCTCAGTCTTCAGCCAGTACACCTAGTACTTGATAAAATGCTCAAATGAGCTAGAACCATGATCATCTTCCTAATTTTGGTTCAATTTGCTACTTTTCTAAAGTAGACTGAAGTTGCAAAGATTTCTGGAACATTTAGAGTTAAGGAAGGTCAAGTAAGGTATGTTGGCTTAACTCTTCTCTTAAACTTTAACCCCACAATATCCATGTAAGTCCCGAGTTCCTTATTGTGAATCGATTACCCGGATAAGCTGGTGTCAAAAGATATTCATGATCAATATGTAATTCAAATGCTATTGTTATGTTGTACTACTATTTGAGAATGTGTTCAAAGTAGGGCTTGCATATCTAAATACCTTAACCTTAAGTTGTGTTTCAAAAGAAATCTAATGAAAGCTTGTGTAAGAAATAGTAATGTGCCTAAAACTCGTATTTGCTCAAATGTGGGCTTAGATGTCTTGCATAGAAATGCCTTGTTATTCGAAAGTCCATGATGATGGTTGAAATAAAAAGGTGTGCATGAAATACAAAACATGAAATACGAATCATGTAATGAAAAATGTGAAATATGAAACACGACAAATGTGCCAAGAGAAATAATACAATTGTGACCAATAGTGCCAATCAAATGAAGACGTGTGCAATAAATATGAAATGGGATGATTGATAGAAAAGGGTGATGTCTCACATGAGACAGCCTACCCGATCGGGTCGTGATCGGACGTCATGCCGCACATATGGTTGTGACTGTGTTAGAATTGTAATTGAAATTATGATTTGGTTGATGTATCGCTTGAGATGGCCTAGCCGATCAGGTCGTGATCGGACGCCATGCCGCACACATGGCGGTGACTAGGTTAGAATTGTAATTGAAATTGTGATTTGGTTGATGTCTCGCATGAGACATCCTAGCCGATGTCGTGATCGGACGCCATGCCGCACACATGGTGGTGACTGTGTTGGAAATCGTAATCGAAATTGTGAATAGTGGTATACCGGTACCAAAGATTTCCCAACATAAAATTTGGAAATTTACTTAAAACTTTTCTTATCTCTAATTTGATATTTGGTAATTGTTTGAGGCTTTAACTGATATTATGATTATCCTTACTTGCATTACTGCTCGTTTCTTTGAGAAAGTGTTTAGTCATATATACTAGTACTATTCAACATTATGTATTTTGAAATTGTATCACATATTCCACATCAAACTATGAAAGAGTATGTATTTTGAAACTTAAAAATGATGTAACTACTGATAAGGAGTTTGAGTTGTTTTTTACTTGATCCTTCTCACCGCTACAGAGAACTGTAAGTTGAAATTTATTTAAAACTTATCTTATGT
>AWOL01S0006131.1:7470-20235 GCA_000715115.1 Nicotiana otophora
ATCATCATCAACAACAAATACAATTCAAATCAAGGTGTGTAGTACACATGTGAGCAATTTAGAGTCTAAGGCACATAGAGATATTTCACAAAATTTGGCATAATAGCCTTCGTTTGAAGTTGACTTAAATTCGAAGCATTATTAATGCACAACCCATATTTTAACACATACCCAATTGGAAACATAACATGAATAAAGCTTTTGGGATGCTTGTTGAACATATATCTACCCAATCTTACTCGGAATAGCCAATTTCATAATGAATCACTCGGGACTTACATAATTCACATGAATATCGTGGGAATCAATCTAAGAGAAACGTTTAGCCAATATACCTCAATCGAGCTTCCTTAAACTCTTAAACGTTCCAGAATTCGTAGCAACTTCAATCTATTTTGGAAATATAACAAATTGAACCCAAATTAGGAAGACGATTATAGTTCTAGTTTTTTGAGCATTTTATCAAACCCTAGGTGTGCATTACGGTTTCAAGGTCCTTTTATGGAGGATATTATCATCCTACAACCCAATCTTTGCCATTTTTAGCTCAACCATTTTCCTACACCCTTTGATATCACATGCATGTAAAATAAATAACTCTCATGCCCAAAACTTATCTTGTTAATTACCCCTTTCTAGACAAAATTCGAAATTGAGGATTAGGGTGTAGAATCTTACCTCTAGGNATTCTGGAATTCTGAGCAACTTCAATCTATTTTAGAAATATAACAAATTGAAACCAAATTAGGAAGATGATTATGGTTCTAGCTTATTTGAGCATTTTATCAAACCCTAGGTGTGCATTAAGGTTTCAAGGTCCTTTTATGGAGGATATTATCATCCTACAACCCAATCTTTGCCATTTTTAGCTCAACCATTTTCCTACACCCTTTGATATCACATGCATGTAAAATAAACAACTCTCATGCCCAAAACATATCTTGTTAATTACCCATTTCTAGACAAAATTCGAAATTGAGGATTACGGTGTAGAATCTTACCTCTAGGACGAAGACCTAGTGAGTTTCCCTTATTAATCTTCCAAAACCTGAGCAAGAATTGAAGAACCATTATTGAAGAACACCTTCTCACTCTAGGGCACTCTCTCTCACTCTAAAATGTCAGATTATATCTCAAAAATGGCCCAAAACGTGTATTTAATGAAGTAGCGTCGGTTATTAAAAACCCAAAAATAAAGCTCCGGAACAGGTTCTACGGTCGCATATGCGACCACATAATGGTTATGCGGACCGCATATCAGTAGCATAATTGGTGTACAAAATGACCAAATATCTGCCAGTGTCTGCAGTCACTATGCGGTCTACATAACTATTTTGCGGTCGCATAGTCCACCGCATAATAGTTATGCGATCACATAGTCGACCGCATAATTGCTTCCAACTGGCCTAATTAACTATCTCACTATGCGGCCATTATGCGGTCCGCATAGTGATTCTGTGGTCACATAATGGACCGTAGAAATGCATTTCATTGCCAAACATTTTTTCCTTTGGTACGATTCTCAATAGGTCTTCATCCTAGAGGTAAGATTCTACACTGTAGCACTAAATTTCAAAATTTATCTAAAAATGGGTAATTATCAAGACAATTCTTGGGTATGGGAGTTGTTTATTTGCATGCATATGTTATCAAAGGGTGTAGGAAGACTGTGAGCTAAAAATAGTAAAGAATGGGTTGTGGGATGCTTGAATCCTCCATAAAAGGACCTTGAAACCTTAATTCATACCTAGTGTTTCATAAAATGCTCAAATGAGCTAGAACCATGATCATCTTCCTATTTTTGGTTCAACTTGTTATATTTCTAAAAAAGATTAAAGTTTCTAAGAATTACGGAATATTTTAGAGTTCAAGGAAGCTCAATTGTGGTATGTTTGCTCAACTCTTCTCTTAGAATTGAATCCCACGGTGTTCGTGTAATTTGTGTAGGTCCCGAATTGATCATTATAAAATTGGCTATTCAGAATATGCTTGTGTTGAAAGATATATGTTCAATATGAATTCCAAATGTCTTTATCATGTTATCTTATCATTTGAGGATGTGTGTTGAAAATGTTAAGACTTCAAGTCAAGTTCGAATGAAGGTTGTTATGCCAAATTGTGTGAAAAGTCTCTATGTGCCCAAGATACTTAGTTGCTCCAATGAATATTTAAAGTCCTGAATTGAAAAGCCTTGTTGTTGTAGATGACGATGATGATGTTTGAAAGTGGAAAAAGAATTTGAATTATGAAACACGGCCAAGTGCCAAGAATGATTTTATAATTGTGGCCAATAGTGCCAACGAAATGAAAAGATGTGAAAGAAGTATGAAATGAAATAACTGATATAAAAAGGTTGATGTCTCGAATGAGACGGCCTAGCCGATCAGGTCGTGATCGAATGCCATACCGCACACATAGTGGTGATTGTATTGGAAATTGTAATTGAAATTGTGATTGTAGTTGATGTCTCTAATGAGATGGCCTAGCCGATTGGGTCGTGATCGGACTCCGTGCTAAAGGTACGGTGGTATTGGTATTGAGAGTGATTGTGGTTGATGTCTCTAATGAGATGGCCTAGCCGATCGGGTCGTGATTGGACTCCGTGCTAAAAGTACGGTGGTATTGGTATTGTGAATAATTGTATTGTGAACGAGGATACATTGGTACTAAGGATTTCCACCTTAACAATATGGAAATTTACTTGAAAATATATGTGGTTCTAACTTGATGTTTTTGTATTGTTCGAGGCTTCCATTGATTTTATGATTGTTCCTCCTCGTAATATTATTCATTCTATTGAGAAGGTGTTTAGTTATAGATATTAGTGCTATTTGACTTTACTAACGTCCCTTTTGCAGGGGGCGCTGCATCTTTAATGGATGCAGGTGGTTCCACAGCAGGAGACATTTATCAGTGACAACGGTACCCCCTCTTCCCAGTTGACTTGGTGAGCCCCACTTTATTTCGGGGTCATGTATCTTTTGTTCCTTGTATATTGTGTTAGAGGTATAGCCGGGGCCTTGTTGCCGGTATTATTATAGTACTCTCCTTCATCTATAGAGGCTTCATAGACATAGTGTGGGTTGTATATTGGTGCTGGGAAGGTCAAACAATGTTATGTTGTGGTTGTATTAATTGATCCATTTCAGACTGTGAAAAATGTGTGTGAAATTTGAGACTTTAAAATGATGAAACCATTGGTAATGAATTGGTAATGTATACATGATCACCTTATTGGCTAATTAATAAAAATATGTATTATCTCCATTTATGTATGACTTTGGGTAGAAGGAAATCTAATAGGCTTCCTCGGTCGGGTTCACTCGGTTGAGCGCCGGTCGCGCTCCCCGATTTTGGGGCCTGACAAACTTGGTATCAGAGCCTAAGGTTTTAAAGTGTCCTAGGATGTCTCAGAGCCATGTCTAGTAGAGTCCTTCTTATCGATGTGTTATCGACAATATCTATAATTAGGATGCTACATGGACATTTAGGAATAATATCCTTCTTTCATGTTCTCGATCGTGCGATAAAGCTGATTATAAGATTGTTCCTTCCTTTGCTCCTGCTTTGCTCTATTTTTCAGTATATGGCACCTAAGAAGAAGGCAAGAACTTCCCAAAAAGCCAATGTAGGAGTGGCAATTGATTATATATTTAATGATGCGGGTGAGCACCCAAGGAGTGAGAATATTCCTCCAGTTACTACGTTGCCTGACTCTACTACAACTTATCAGACCGCACCTTTCCCTACACCTACCGAGGGTGCAACGGTCCCTCCAACTGATATACCAGTTCCACCTCCAGTTCCAGCTTCCGATTATGGTGTTTCTGATGTTAATCGTAGGGGATCCATACAGATATTGGCTCAGATAGTGGCTTCCCAGGCCCAGAGATCAAATATTGCACCCACTTCATCAAGTCAGCCAGGGGATTCTGCTAGTTCCATGGTGGACAGGTTTCACCAGTTGGATCCTCCAGTGTTCACGGGTACTAACCTAGAGGAGGACCCCCAGGACTTCATTGATGAGATGCACAAACTCTCTGAGTTATGCGTGTTACTGGGACAGAGGCAGTAGAATTGGTTTCCTACCGCCTAAAAGAGGTGGCATATTCTTGGTTTGCATTATGGGAGGAGTCCTGTGAAGAACGGATCCCTTCGGCGAAGTGGGGTGAGTTTGCTGATGCCTTCATTGATCATTTCTTGCCTACCGAGACTAAGGCAGCCCGTACTGCTGGGTTTGAGAACCTGAGGCAAGGTAGCTTGAGTGAGTGGGATTACCATATGAGATTCGTGCACCTGTCCAAGTATGCTATTTACATGTTGCCCACTATGGAGGCTAGAGTGTGCCGGTTTGTGCAGGGCCTTAGTCCCTTGGTAATTAATAACGCTGCTACAGGTGCCTTGAATTCTGATATGAACGATGGTAAGATGGTGGCATTCTCTCAAGCCACCAACCCGCAAATTGAAGAATAGAATAGAGGGAGAGGGCAACTTTGGTAGTTTTTCTGGTGGTGGCAGGACAATATTCAAGGGAGGGTCGTCAGGGCCATCTCAGTCCTTTCGTCAGCCTTTGGCTAGTGCACCACCAGCCGGGCCCAGTCAGCAACAGCAGTGGAGTCATTTCAGGCCCAATCAAGGCAACAGGGGCTCCTATCAGCAAGGTCATCATGGTGGTAGATTCTAGCAGTAGCGGAGGCCCCGATGCACTAGATGTGGAAAGATGCACCTAGGAATATGCTACATGGATTTACCCATATGATACGGATGTGGTTGAGGGTTCATATTCATAGGGATTATCGTTCGTCTTGTGAGGGTGTAGGCAGGGGCCCAACACATCCATCCAGTTCTGCAGCTACTACATCCACAACACCTCCTCCAGCTCGAGGCACCCCAACACCCGCAGGGCGTGCTGCAGTTAGGGGTGGAGCAAAGAGTTCGGGAGGATCCGACCGTTTCTATGCTATGAGGGGTTGTCAGAATTCGGAGGCTTCTCCAGATGTTGTTACAAGTATATTGATTGTCCAATCTCATGATGCGTATGCTCTTATTGATCCCGGTTCTACTTTATCATATGTTACTCCTTATGTTGCTATGGAATCTAGGATAGAACCGAAATAGCGTCATGAGCCGTTCTTTGTATCTACTACTATTGGTGAGTCTATTTTCGCCGTGCAGGTTTATAGGGATTGTGTTATCAAGTTGTGTGGTCGGGACACCATGTCCGATCTCATTGAATTAGTGATGGTCGATTTTGATGTAATAATGGGAATGGACTGGCCTTATTCATGTTTTTCCAAGCTTGATTTCCGAACCAGGATCATTAGGTTCAAATTTCTAAATGACCCAGTCATTGAGTGGAAGGGGGATGATGTGGTGCCGAAGGGCAGGTTTATTTCTTACCTTAAGGCCATGAAATCCGCAACCGTGACGTCTACGCTGAGTAGACCTTCTGCAAATTTAGAGTTGTTTCTATAACTCCTTTGGTACTGAAGTACATGATTATTAAGGAGGCGGTCATGCCCCGAGTCCCGTCCTTATCATCTACAAAATCTCAGGCCTTAAACAAGTGTAAATTTTAGGGAACCTTTCAGTACCACATATATACATTTCAGGCCAAAACCGATATAATACATGACCCCGCAATCCACCCATTGATAGTGGACGAGGTGAAGTATCTTTCAAATATAATTTTCTCAAATAATTATTTTTCAAATATAATTCTTTCAATAAATCTTTTCAAATACAATTTCCTCAAATAAATATCTTTCAAAATACAATTCTTTTATATAATACTTTCTAAGTAAAAATCCTTCCAAATAAATATTTTGAATATAATTCTTTCAATTAAAAAGTCACCATGTGACACCTCATTTCTAAATCATCAAAATACGGGTCTCGACCCATTTTCATATTTTTCGTAAATACGGGTCTCAGCCCATTTTCATATTTCAACGGTACCCCGTGCCCATAATTAAATCATCATATTTGCCCGGCACCTCGTGCCCTCATTTCATATCACAACTGCACGGACAATTCACGTGCCAAATATCATTATCATTATCATTTCATCACAGCACCTCGTGCCTACATTTTTTATCACAACTGCACGGACAATTCATGTGCCAATATCCCCATCTCATATCAGAATTCACGGCACCTCGTGCCCCCATTGCATTTTATAAACTGCCTGGCAATAGCCACAAGCTCCCAATTTCAACATAAATCAGATTATTATCAATTTATTAACAACAAGACAAGTTGCACAAGGTATAAAAATAAACACAAGAAAATCACATCACATGAAAACTGTCAACACCACAACCCCACATCATCACATATCGTCCCTGACAATAGCCACCCTTATCGCTCTTATTGCCACCCTTATCGCTCCTATAGCCACCCTTATCGCTCCACCCAGACAATATCAATAGCCACCCTTATCGCTCCTATTGCCACCCTTATCGCTCCTATAGCCACCCTTATCGCTCCGCCCAGAAAATATCAATAGCCAACAAACACAACAATGAAATGCCACCCTTATAGCCACATAATATCAACGGTGAAATGCCGCCCTTATCTCCCCAAAATAACAACTCACACAACACAACAATTTACATGGGAACTTATCACAACATAATAAAAATCAATTCATATCACAATTTGCCCAATGGCCACAACCAAATTTTAAAGCTACAACCATGTCAATTAATTTCACATCAAATAGTCAAATGATCCACACAATGTGTACAACACCCAAAAACATCAATAGAGATAGAAATTACTCAACATAAAACAAGTCTTCATAAAAGATCAAATTTTCAATAATTATGTAAACACCTTTTCTTAAGCTCATTTAATTAATTATTTGCAGAGGAAAAAAATTTAAATGAAATTAAATTTCAATAATTATCAAGCCATCAAATTCACGAAATTTCATAAATAAATAAATAACAATCACATCACATTGTCATATAACAACAGAGTCAACAACAAGGGTTTAGGCACGACAAGTAGATGATTAAATATATGCCAATAATTATCCAATTNTGCAGAGGGGAAAAATTAAAATGAAACTAAATTCCAATTATCAAGCCATCAAATTCACGAAATTTTATAAATAAATAAATAACAATCACAGCACATTGTCATATAACAACAGAGTCAACAACAAGGGTTTAGGCACGACAAGTAGGTGATTAAATATATGCCAATAATTATCCAATTTACTACACAATATGCTCAAGACTTTAACCCAATAAAATTTGCACATATAAACCAAGTACGTACTCGTCACTTCGCGTACATGGTTTTCAATTACCCAAGTTGCACATAAGACTCAATGCCTAAGGGAAATTTCCCCCACTCGAGGTTAAGCAAGACACTTACCTTTTTAAAGTTAGGCCGATATTCCAAAATAGCCTTCTTGCTTGAATTGACCTTCGGACATCTCAAATCTATCCAAATTAATTGTATAACTTCATTAAAATTCATCGGAAACAATTCTGAATAATAATGCGTCGACTTAAAGTTTTATTCCAAAAAGTCAACAAAAGTCGCCCCTCGGAACCCGACAAAATTTTCATGAAATCCGAATACCCATTCCGATACGTTCAACCATACCAATTTTATCGAATTCCAATAACAACTCGACCTCCAAAACTTAATTGTTCGTTTTCAAATCCCTAAGTTCAAACCCCCGATTTATACCTCAAAAACATGTAATCTAATCGGATTATTCGATGATAATTTAATATTATGGAGTAGAAATGATCACAAGGGACTTACCTCAAGTTTTCTCGTGAAAACCTTGCTCAAATATCGCCCAACACGAGCTTGAAATGCCCAAAAATGGCAAAAGCTCGGAACCCCTCTGTGTTTATATTGCCCAGGGGTTTTCGCATCCGCGATGATTTCTTCGCACCTGCGGCTCCGCACCTGCGGAAATTTTTCGCACCCGCGGCCTTCGCAACCGCAACAAACTTTTTGCACCCGCGGTGCCTGGCCAGCCCATGAATTTTCCGCTTCCGCGACTAATTTCTCACATCCGCGAGCTCGCACCTGCGGCCCTTTTTTGTGCAGGTGTGATCACACCAGCAGCCGAGCTGCTTCAGCTCCTCCTCCAAATCCAAATTTCATCCGTTAAGCATACGAAACTCATCTGAGGCCCTCGGGACCCCGTCCGAACATACCAACAAGTTTCATAACATAACACAGACCTACTTGAGGCCTCAAATCATATCAAACAACATCAAAATAATGAATCGCACCTCAAATCAAAATCTATGAACTTTGAACTTTCAAATTTTATCTTGTGCCGAAACATATCAAATCAATCCGGAATGACTTCAAATTTGGCACACAATTCATAAATGACATAATGAAACTATTCAAATTTTTAGAATAATATTTTGACCCCGATATCAAAAAGTCACCCCCCGGTCAAACTTCCCAAAATTTAATTTTTTCGCCATTTCAAGCTTACCTTTACTACGGACCTTCAGATAATTTTTTGGACACGCTCCTAAGACCAAAATTACCATACGGAGCTATTGACATCATCAAAATTCCATTCCGGAGTTGTTTACTCAAAAGTTAACTCTTTCCATTTAAGCTTCTAAATAAGGATTGTTCTTTTAATTTAATTCCGAATCTTTAGTAAATCAAACTAGACCACACCCGCGAGTCATAATACATATTGCAAAGCTGCTCGAGACCTTAAGTTACTGAACGGAGCATTAATTCTTAAAAGAACAAATTAGGTCGTTACAAGAAGCATTCTCTTGTAGTCTTTAACATCTTTGATGATGATTTGAGTTGTTGTTTCCTTGAGTTTGGTTTTTGTGATCTTGAGATATGTTAGGGATGATTTGGAGATCTTGAGAGAGGTTTTGTGTGAGTAACATCTGTAATGTTGACGAGATATAAGGGGATAATACCACCGCCTCAATTTTCCAAGCAGGTGGGTAAGCTGCCTGCTTGGCATCTTGAGCAGTGTCACTTCGGACACTTGTATCTCTCTATTTCGATATTGTATTGACAAAGGGTTTACAACGTTGGAAACTAGAAACATAGGGATTTAATTTGATATAAAGATCTTCATGTGACTATCAATATATTGGGAGAAAACGGCATCGCAACTTGGCCTATAATCCTAACTTACCTAATACTTTGATAAACCTTCCTTAGCCTTGTAGAAGGATTTCATCCTTTTTGAGCTTACATCAATTTATTTATGGCGTACTTTCACGTACGAAAAATATGGGGTGTAACATGCCCATTGCAAACCATCATATATAACAGGGTTAGAAAATCTTCCCCGAAATCAAGATCGTAAATTTCACCTAAGAGCAAGGGCGAAGCTATAATTTAGATAATAAGTTCGGTTGAACTCAATAATTTTGTTTTAAATCTAGTATTTGTCTTAAGATATTATTTGAATATGTAAAAATTATTAATTTAAAATTCATTGGTTAGAATCTCGAAATGGCTCCCCTGTACCTAATTTTAATTTACATGTTAAATTTAAGAAAATGGTTTGAATGGTAAGCATAGGAATACCAAAACTGTACGCCGCGAGCCACACCTTCGGAAAATATAATCTTGTGAAGGACTAAAAGTGATAGAGTTTAAATAATATAATCGACATTGTAAACTTTTCTCTCGCGGTCGGTAACTTTATTACAGGTAATTTTCCAAATAATTTATAAACTTTTGGTACTTAAATTGTAAATAGGAGAAAATAGTAGTAGTTAGAAGGTTATTTGGACTCTATTTTTATTATATTCTACGACCGTGTGTTTACAGAAAATACAAAGGATTCGACGTTATCTTCGTTTTATTTTCTTGAACACTATTGATACAATATAATGTCAAATTGTCAATGTGCAGCATACCCCACTAAAATTTAAACCAATCACTGACTCTATTCTATATGGTATACTAGATGAACCAGGCCAAAAAAAAAAAAACATGCAAAAATTACATAATTTATATGTTGGAAAGAGAAAAGAACACATCTTTTCGGAAGAATTAACCAAAATAACATACATATAGTATATGTATTATTCATAATATATAATATGTACATAATTATGCATACCGATTAAAAAAAGTAAATAGTGAATCTAATTGACTATTTGTATAGAGATTCCTTTTTTGTACTATATCGTTACTGACTTGCTGTTGGAGTTCCGAATTCACAGATCTTTTTCTTTCTGCACTCAAGAAAAATACTTACTACTAATAAACAACGAGGAAGAGTAATGAAATAATTAAAGAACAAGTGACTTATAACAAATTTAGAATAACCATAACAATTGACAACTCATAATAGCCCGGTGCACTAAGCTTACGCTATATATGCGTGGGGCAGTACTGCCGGTCCAAGGGTAAGGCCACGCTGTATTTATGTATATGGTTGAGTATAGGTATACAAAATTACATATGTGGAAACAAACACATATTATAATAAATCTTCAGCAGCGCTTGATTAGACTGGAGGCAGTGTATGAGTTTGGGGCTGCTGGTTCAAATTATTGTTGTCAAACTCTACATTGGTGAAAATGCTAAATGCTAGACTTGTAGAGAAAATGCGTAGAAACTATTGCCAAAAACCATCGCTCAGCTGCTTCAGCGAAGTTGCCAAGCCCAAGCCAAATGGGTCCCAGTGTTGTAGTCTCCACCCCGCATTTAGGATAATCAAAACTTTAAAAACGAAGGGTAAAACCTCAAGATTAAGAAATTATTACTATAAATTTATAACAGCAAATCCATAATTATATAGATAGCAGACTTTATAGCAGAAAGCTGATCCACGCCCATTAATACTAATTAATTAACCATTAATCATTACCATTTTCCATTGATTTTGCACATTTTTAGGGATACTATACTACTAAACATAAGCATGCGAATGCTATTCAAATTTGTTCTATTCCCCTTTCATATGAGAATAGATCTATTTTTTCTTTCACTTTTTTTCTTTTTTTCCTTCCAAAAATATGCCTCTTGCTTAGTGTTACAATTTTATTTTATAATAATCTTATACTATCATAAGCAAAAGCGATATTCTGACGGTTATACACTGTATGATTATGGTATGTGTATTTAAGTGTGAACCAAGATAAATATAAATTAAAAATACCAAATCCTATAATTCACAAAAAATACGTGGTATATATATATGAGCTATAATTATGATTTATACAACGAGATCTAAACAATATTATTAATTATACTAGAAATATATATAGTATATAATAAATTCATTATATATTTATGAAATAATTTCTGGCATATAGCATATCTAATTAGAAATATTTAATTATATAAATAATATAACAATGATATATTCTATATGTGTTTGCGCATATTTATTTTAGCTAGAGCATATTCTTGGTATATTTATGGAATATATAAAAATACATAACATATTATTCATGATATATTTATGAAATAATGAAGGAGCCATTATGGTCAAGTTGAAAAACATACAGACGGAAGAGGAGAAGGGAGAGAGTGATATGAAGGGAAGAGAAAATAAGATTAGGTTTTAACGGGGATAAAGGAGAATAAGTTAATGATCTATCCCATAATTAGTGATTCCTTAATTAATAAATCTTTTAAAATATGTAGGCAATAAAAGTGTCACGACTCGGACGTCCGAATCACGTCAAACCAACTCCGTTTCTCACCAAATTTCACAGACAAGTCTTAAATATCATAATGAACTTGTAACGGGCTACGAAACCAAACATATAGACCCGAAACTAACAATGCCGAGCATCAATCAATTCTTAAATAACAATTAATTTTTAGATTTTTAATTTTCATCAAAAAATCATAACTTGAGTAAGGGACCTCCGAATTCGATTCCGGGCAAACGCCCAGGTCCCATAATTCAATACAGACCCACCGAGACCGTTTAAACACGGATCCGAAACTATTTACCAAAACTATTGACCGAAGATAACTACAATCAACTTTTAAGGCAAAAATTCTTATTGTCATCAATTTTTAACATAAGGCTTTCCAGAAACATGCCCGGACCGCGCACGTATATCGAGGAGGATAAAAATGAGATTTTTAAGGCTTAAAAATGCATAATCGAGTTCTAAAACATAAGACGACTGTCACGATCCGAATTTCCCACCTTCGGAGCGTGATGACGCCTAACATTTCACTTGCTAGGCAAGCCAACGTTAGAATAATCTTAACCCATTTTCAAACAATCTTTACATTATTAATAATCAAGGAAACAAAAGCGGAAGCAAAGTTTGAAATGTAGTAAAATAATCCATAAATACAACGGTGTCTAAATACCATCCCTGAATTGGTGTCACAAGTGCACGAGCTTTTAGAATAAATACAAATAAAGGTCTGAAATAAATACAGCTGTCTCGAAACAAACACATAGCTAAAGTAAAAATAGACGGGGACTTCAGAACTTCGGACGCCATACAGTTATACCTCAAGTCTCCTCTGGTAGCTGAAATCCGAGCAAGTCTACGGTACGCTGCTGAGACCGACTCCAAAATCTGCACAAGAAGTGCAGAGTGTAGTATCAGTAAAACAGACCCCGTGTACTGATAAGTGCTGAGCCTAACGTCGACGAAGTAGTGACGAGGCTAAGGCAAGTCACTTACATTAACCTGTACGCAATACTAGTAACAACAACAATAATAGTAATAATTCAGGTAACTTATTTATAATAATTGAAGCCAACTTAGTAGTCATAACCAATTATCATTTCCATCAATTCTGTTG
>AWOL01S0006132.1:0-26391 GCA_000715115.1 Nicotiana otophora
AATAAGTGGCTCAAGTTAGCCTCCACACATAAGCAACAAAGGCACAACAGATTCTTATATTAGGTAGTAGACAATTTCAAAATAAAGACGCATTAGAGTCGTTGACTCCTATGGGCATGACTTCTATTTTAATCTAGTTTCAAGTGTCTTACAGGCAGTACTGCAGTTTTAGACAAATGAATTTTCATATTACAGGTATTACAGACCCTATAAGCATGATCTCTAAATTGTTTGCGCATTAAGACAATAAAATAGTTTGAAAACATAGAATTACTAGCGTCTGATTTTATAGACGCATTTCCTAGGTGAGTAACAGTATCCTATAGGCAGGGTTTCTAATAATTGGTGTTTGAACTTGATTTTATCATGCTAGTTCCTATAGGCATATCATCTAGGCGAACAATATAAAAACAACAAAAGTGATCGATTAGTTAATTAGTTAGGACACTATAGTCACGGTATCTAGATGAGCATTAATAAATGCATGTATTGTTACATACTATAGGCATGCTATCTACTAATTAAACAAGTAGTTATTGGCGTTTGATTCCTATGAACATGATGTCTAATAGCACACAGTAGTAGACATGGAAACAGGTATAACATTTACTCAAACTAACATGCTTTTGGGTAGTATACAGGTATTAGACAAGTTAAGTGGAGTGTGTGATCCCTATAGACATGATTTCTATGTGTTGCACATCAAGCAAACAACAAACATGGCAATTAAATCCTATGGATAGGTTTTCTACCCGTTTATGCAAGAATTAGGATACCCAACCCCCTTTCCACTAAGTACCCCCATTGTTTGTTTATAAATTATTGCAGGCCCAAAGATAAAAGAAGGAACAAACTCAAATATTACAAAATTGAGATGACTACATGCCCAACGAATAGATCACACCGAAGAAGAAAAAACCCAGCACTATCCGGGCCTTCAACAAACTCTCTCCTCACACAGGTAGTATACCTAGACCTAAACTCAGCTCAAGTGTTGGAGTGTATCAATTGCACAGCCCATGCCCACACCAGGACCCATATTAAGCCCAAATGGAGTCCCACTTACCCAGCAATTGTGAATTAACAACTTAACCAAAAACACTAACAAACCACACATAGTAATCACTTAAAGGATTCTGGGACCTACTAAAAGTGACTAGATGATAGAATTTACAAGAAAGTACATTTGCATTTTTAGAAGAAAGCGTGACAGAACATGAAACAAAGAGAATCAATAAGGCTTATCTTTAACATGGCAAGTTTGATATGGCAAACTAACATTACAGGTTCAATCACTTAGCAGGGGATAACATGTTGATCATGAACAACACATTGAGAGAGAGTTAGGGGAAACATGTCATTTGGGGTTACAGGGTAAACAAATATAAGATGCACATGCCAAATGAGTTTGGAATAGATTATGGTCCATGATTAGCCTAAAAAGGATTTCAAAACTTAGGAGTCTATGTTATGAAGGTCAAATAGAGTCATAGCCAGGGAATTACAATTACACATAAGAAACAGGCAAGCAAGCAATTGATAAGAAGCCTAAGCATGCTTAGTATCACACAAAGATCTCAGAGTCCAAAGGTGTCATGGCAGGAAGACATATTATCTTAAGCTTCAATAGAACAGGCAGACTCAGAACTTAAGCCAGTTGACTATGCATGATCATGGAACCTAAATGTATTGGGATTCAAATAAAGCATAAGCAATGCCAAAGAATGCAGGATTGACCAAACCCCAGAACAAAGTAATAGGTTTGGTTAAAACATTGCGACAACAAATATGGTTCATGTAAGCAGATAAAAAAAATAGAGTCCACATAAAGGAAGTAGAAGTTCATTAAGGAATATTCTGGGTAGGAGATAATTCTCTATAAATTGCAGTGCGAGAATCCAAAACAAGTCATGAGAAAAACTCACAACAAACAGCAGAACAACAAAGCAGACTTTAAGACAAAAAATCATTCAAGCTGAACATATATTGGAGTTTACAAATCTAGGCAGGTTGTGACAATAGGAGGTTCAGAATTGCAGAATAGCTACAAAGCAAGTAAAATTGTGAATGCTAATAACACAATATTGAAGTCATATTGGTTTAATTAATATGGATATGTGGGGAAGATGTAAGGCCCCATAAAAGTTTACCTAAAACCCGTGGTTTCCTGGTGCTGAAGTAGACCTATGCGTTGAGGATTGTCCACGGTTCAGACCTTTTGGGTTGAACAATGCGTTGGGGAGTTAAAGAAAATTTCTGGAAGTGCAGGGCATTTCTGCGGTCCATTATATGGTCGCAGAACTAATCTCCGGACCGCAGATCTGCCGCAGACTGAAGCACAAATTTGGGCAAACTTTTTGAACCATTATGCGGTCCATTATGCGACCGCATAATCATTTCGCAGGCCGCACAACCCATCGCAGACCCGCCACAAAACTTTTCAAAGGAAAGTTCTGCGATACTTTATGCAACCGAAAAATAGGTCTGCGGACCACAGACTGGTCGTAGAGTGAGACAAAAGTGCCCAGTTATGGAGGGCCATTATGTGGTCCATTTCGCGGACCGCGGAAGTGTTATGCGGTCGCATATGCGACCGCAGATGTACATCGGGGCTTTATTTTTTTAAATTTTTGAACTTGACCCCATTCTTATAAAACAGTCTTAGGAATCATTTTAGAAGATTCAAACTTATAGTTTAGAGAGGGAAGGTGGTCTAAAGTGAGAAAAAGGAATTTCTAAGTCACTTGTTCATAAATCATTGCTCAAGCCTTGAAGAATTATCTAGGGTAACTCACAAGGTCTTTAACTAAAAGGTAAGGTTCTAGCCCTAGCCTTCAATTTCGAGTTTTGACTGAAAATAGGTAACAAACCAAGTAATTCTTAGGTGTGGGAGTTATTCATTATGCATGCATGTACTATCTAGGGTTGTGGGAGATTGTTGAGCTCAATTGGGTAGATTTTGGATAGTGAAATAGAGGAACCCACCATAGGAGGACCTTGAGATCATAATGGCCACCTAAGTATTTGATAAAATGTTCAAATGAGCTAGAATCATAAACTCCTTCCTAATTCGTGTTCAATATTGTTGTGTCTCTAAATTGATCAAAGTTGCTTGGATTTCGGAAATGTGTAGTGAATTAAGGAAAGCTCAAAGCGAGGTATGTTGGCTAAACTACTATTTTAGAATTAAACCCCACAATGGCCTTGTAATTCCCATGATGCTCATTATAAATTGATTATTCCAAATAATCCTTGTGTCAAAATAAATATGCGTTCAATATATATTCCAAAGATTCTTGTTATGTTGAGTTAATATTTGAGAATGCGGTTTAAGTATGGGTTGTGTGTTATTCTTATGTTATGATTTAAAAGCGTGATTCTAATGAAAGCTATCATGTCAAATTGTGTAAGAAATCACATGTGCCTAAGACCTAAATTGCTCAAATATGTGTTTAAAGTCTTAATTTGAAAGCCCTTGTTGTTGATTATCCATGATGATATTTGAAAGTGAAAGAATAGAACATGAAATATGATGTGCGGCCAACGCGCCAAGTATGATATTTTATCATGGCCATTGGTGCCAATGAAATGAATGATATGCAAAAGATTACGAAATAAGTGGTAAATCATTTTGATAGTAAATGCTTTGGGAGTATCGATTAGCCACCGATGAAGGGTAGGTCAAAATAACCTAACCCCGAAACTACACGTGCCGGTGTAGGAGTGATTGATGGGTAAATCCCAGCGTTAATGTGATGAGATTGTTTCCCCTTATATGGGATGAGATTGATGTGTTGAGTTGTTTCCCCTTATATGGGATGAGATTATTGCTAGTGAGATGTGATGTGATGTCGACCAACACGACATTGTGGCGAGACGGCTTAGCCAATCGGGCTGAGATCACACGCCATGCCATGCACATGGTGGTATTGTGAGTGGATGTCTTGGGGTGAGACGGCTTAGCCGGTCGGACTGAGATCTGACTCCATGCTAAAATACGATGGTGTATCGGTGCTAAAGATCTCCCAACTTAAAAAGATTGGAACTTACTTGAAATTTTCCTTTCCCCTAACTTGACACCTTGTTACTATTTGATTCTCTTATTGATTTCCTATTTCCTTCTCCGTTTGCTGTTACTCATTCTATTAAGAGGGTGTTTAGTTTTACATACTAGTACTATTCCATATGTACTAACGTCCCTTTTTCCGGGGGCACTGTATCTTTAATGGATGCAGGTGGTTCCATAGAAGGTGGTATTGATTAGTGATAGAAACACACCCTCTCCTCAGCTGACTTGGTAAGCCCCACTTCATTTCAGGGTCCTGTATTTCTTGTCCTTTGTACATAGTGTTTTAGGTATAGCCGGGGCCTTGTTGCCGGCACTGTCGTATCACTCTTTTGTTTCTGTTAGAGGCTCCATAGACATAGTGTGGGTTGTATCTATTTTTTGGAAGATTAAAGTAAAAATGTTGTAATTGTATCATTTGTTCCACTTTAATTATGATTGTACAATGTACTATTTTGGAGACTTGTTAATGACGTAACTAATGGAAATGAACTGGTGTTATTCACATGACCTCTTACTGTCTAATTAATGAAATTTATTATTCTCTTTATTCATGGGTGAGTTGGGTAGATGGCACTATGTAGGCTTGATCGACTGGGGTAACTCTGTTGAGCAACAATTGCGCTCCCCGAGGTCGGGGCGTGACAGTACTGTAAACAAGCAAAAGAAGATAGAATTGCAAAATTCGAGACACTCACCGGTTTTCAGATTCAACAAACAAATAGAAGAGAAAACTAAGTGCCAGCAATAGCTCGAATATCAGCAATAAAGAGAACAATCAAAAGACCCAAGTCCTAGTGCGTCAGAGTTCATGGGAGCTTCAAATGAGCCCCGGGCAGTGCTCACACTAGGGAGGTTGATAGAGGGATTCTGATGGCCTTGGCTTTCAGCCGGCCAAGAGCCAAGAGTGCAGAAATTATAGGAAAATGATAGTTGAGAGAACAATAGTTAAGTAATAGTTTGTTAAGACTTGAAAAGGGAAGGGGAAGGGGGTTTATGTAGTAGTAGAAATTGAACGAACAAACAAGGAAATATAATCAATCAACACAAAAAAGGAAAGAATATATCCCATCCATACTCAAAATAACAGAGGAAGTAAGAACTCTAAACCGTAGTTGGAGTCGAATTTAGGGAAAATCGTTCACAAGCCCTAATCACGACAGAATCACTGGAGACATACAATGTACAAGAGAATTTTTCTCTTCTTAAGTGTATAGAACCATAATCGCACCCAGAACTGTAGAATCAAAGCCAGATTTGTGAGAATCGAACTTTCCATAAGTATAATAGTAAAGAAAGTTACCATAAATGAGTGATAATAACAGAAACAAGTAAGTGGAATTTGCGTATGAACGCGTACAAGGAAGGAATAAGAGAGAATCTCCATGGTCGGCTAAGGTTTAGTGTGAGAGTGGAGAGATGGGAGAATACAAAGGCGGTTGGGTGGGGAATGAGTCTCTAGCATTTGGGCGAGGGTTATAAAGAGAGGGGAAGGGCTGTTGTGGGCCGTTGGTATCACGACCCAAAATCCAACTAGTCGTGAGGGCACCTAACCCAACCTGCTAGGTAAGCCAATTAACAACTATCTAATTTAATGAGATTTATTGAGACAAATGAATAATAAAGTAATTGAAACTTTATACATTTCCCAAGGACTGGTAGTGCAAATCATGAGCTTCTAAGATTTAGAATTTACAAAGATGGTATGAAAAAAATAAATCATCTATTTGAAATATACATGAATAAATTTAAAATTCTAAAGCTACCAAGATCAAGAGGCAGCTATGACCGGAACATAGGTACATCATCAAATCCATCTCCCGCCATACACAACAATATCATCATCCAACATCTGCAAGCAAGGTGTAGAAGTGTAGTATGAGTACAACTGACCCCATGTACTCAATAAGTAAGAAACCTAACCTTAGGTTGAAAGTAATGACGAGCTTGGACAAGGGTCAAAATCCAACACCAATAGCTAGGAACAACTCATAACAATATAACTAACATGGTACAAGTAATAACTTAAAGGTAAAATGCTCAGCTCGTTCACAGTTCCGGAAAATAGGCTTGCTTTTCAAGTATAACAATTGTAACGACCCGACCTGTCATTTTTAGAGTTATAGCCCCGATCCCCTATTAACTGCTTCTCCCATATCTATTTCTGCTATTGTAACTTGCTGGGAGGTTTCGTTTTGATTTTTGAAGTGTTTTGGGACACTTACTCCCTAAATGTAGGTTTAAGCCTTAGGATTGGCACTGTAGTTGGAACTGTGTGAAGAAGACTCTGGAATGGAATTCCGTCGATTCCTTTAGCTTCTTGAGTGATTTTGGGCTTAGGGGCATGCTCGGATTGTGTTTTGGAGCTCCGTAGCACATTTAGGCTTGAAATGGCGAAAGTCTAAATTTTGGAGTTTTGGGCCGATAGTGGAATGTTTGATATCGAGGTTGGATTTTGATTCCGAAAGTTAGAGTAGGTTAGTAATGTTATATATATGACTTGTTTGTAAAATTTGGGGTCAATCCGACGTGGTTTTGTTGGTTTCGACATCGATCATCAAATTTGAAAGTTTCAAGTTCTTTAGGTTTCAATCGGAGGATGATTTGTGATTTTAGCGTTATTTGATGTGGTTTGAGGGTTCGACTGATTTTGTATAGTGTTTTAGGATTGGTTGGTATGTTTAATTGGGGTCTCGGGGGCCTCGGGTTAGTTTCGGGTGCTTAACGGGTGAAAGCTTGGACTTAGAAAAATTTCTGACATGCTGGTTTCTGGTCTTTTCGCACCTGCGGTGGGGAGTCCGAAGGTGCGGCCCAACAGAAGTGAGGCTGGGATCGCAGGTGCACCTTTAGTCCTGGGAGTCAGTGGTCGCAGATGCAACGCGTGAGTCACAGGAGCGGAGCCACATCTGCGGAAGGGCAGTCGCAGATGCAGAGATGAGAATGACCCAAGGTTCCAAAGAAGCAGACGAGTAGACGCATAATAGAATCCGCAGATGCAGACTTAGGCGCGCAGGTGCGGACTCTGGAGTTTTAATGAAACCTCGTAGGTGCGGAGTCCTAGTTGCAGAAGTGGCACCGCAGGTGCGATGATGATGTCGCAGGAGCGAGTTCGCTGGGCAGAAAAGAGAGAGTTTCGAGGGCTTGATTCATTTATACATTTTTGGACTTGGGAGATCGAAAATTGGCGATTCTTTGAGGGATTTTCAGAGATATCTTTGGGGTAACGATTCCTACCTTGTTTTTGGTTGTATTTCATTAATCTATAATTGTTTTCTCCATTTATTTTCGGATTGGGATTGAAAACTTGGGAAAATGTGGGAAAAGTTCCCTAACCGAATTTCTGAGTTTTGATTGGGATTTATACATCGGATTTGGTTAATTTTGGTACGAGTGAACTCGTGAGTGAATGTGTGTTCGTATTTTGTGACTTTTACTCGATTCCGAGATGTGGGCCCGGGGAGGCTTTTTAGGGCGATTTTCCAATTTCTTGTTTTAGCTTTGATTTAGTTAATTAGATTAATTCTTATAGTTGTATTTATGGTATGTAATTGATTTTGGCTAGATTTGGGCCAGTCGGAGCCGGATATTCGTGGAAAGAGCATTGTTACGGATTGATTGAGCTTGGTTTGAGAGAAGTGGCTTGCCTAACCTTGTGTGGGGAAATCCCCTTTGGAGTTGGTACTGATTTTACTATGTGAGCGTCGTGTACGCGAGGTGATGAGTGTGTACATGGGCTATTTGTTGAAAAACCTTATTTTTAATGAGAATTTCCCTGTTTCCACCTTATTTGAATATACTAGCATGCGTAGTTACTCTGTTAGCTTAGAATAACATGTCTACGTGCCTTATCTGCTTAATTGAACTCTTTGCAGCATGCCTATTGAATTTCTGCTTCTTTCCCAACTTGTACTTAGTCTAAACTGTAGATTTCTCTTACTGTACTTATTGTTTGTAATTGATTGCGCTGTGTATTTACTTTGGGACTACGGGACGGTATCCCGGGAGACCCCTCTGCATATTTACTTTTGGGACTACAGGACCGTATCCCGGGAGCCCCCCTGCATATTTACTTTTGGGACTACAGGACGTTATCCCGGGAGATCCCCCTGCACATTTACTTTGAGACTACAAGGTGGTACCTCAGGAGTTCTCCCTGCATATTTAGTTTTAGGACTACGAGACGGTATCTCGGGAGATCCTCTGTCGCTTAATTCCGTGCACTGTTATGTTATTTCAATATTCTTTCCTTTGTTGAACTTTAGTCTCTTATTATACTGCTTATTCGCCTATTTTAATTATTATATACCAGTGGGCCTGACCTGACCTCGTCACTACTCGACTGAGGTTAGGCTCGGCACTTACTAGGTACCGTTGTGGTGTACTCACGCCCTTTCCTGCACATGTTTTTCGTGTGCAGATCCAGGTCCCTTTTACCAGCCTCGTCCTTAGTTGCAGTTGTTGCTGTTTTGGAGAACTTCAAGGTACATCTACCCGCGCCCGCAGATCCTCGGAGTCCCCCTCTATCCCCCTATGTTCATTGTTTTCCCTCTTTCTGTAGAAATAATGTATAGAACAGTTAAGACTTCTTAGTAGCTTGTGACTTGCGGGTTTCCGGGTTTTGGGAATTATTTTGTACATTTAAAAGGTGATAATTGTTTATGCCAAGTGGCATTCAGTTGCTTATTAGATATTTGTTACTGTTAGTGGTTTATGTTCAAGTTTTTATCTCATTTCTGCAAAGTGTTAGGCTTACCTAATCATAGAGACTAGATGCCGTCACGACAACTCACAGAGGGATAAATTGGGTCGTGACAAGTTGGTATCAGAGCTCTTGGTTCATAGGAGTCGTGAGTCACAAGCCAGTTTATTTGAGTCTCGCGGATCGGTACGGAGACGTTTGTACTTATCTTCGGGAGGCTATGGAACTGTTAGGAACAAACATACTTCTTTTGATTCCTTGTCGTGCGAGTTATTATCATCAAATTCTAAACATTCTCTATTCTATTCTTTCTCACATATGGTAAGGACTCGTACCGGAGGATTTGACGACTAAGCACCTGCGCCCCCTGCTAGAGCCCCGGGGCCGGGGTAGAGTACAGCCACGCGGTGCAACCAGAGCACCCGCGCGAGCTGCGACAGAGGAGCCCCCAACAGTTCCAGCTGGAGGCAGGGACTAGAGGTTCCTATTGCTGCACTAGCCCTCCAGGAGACTCTAGCCCAGTTCATGAGCATGTTCAGCACCTTAGCTCAGGCTGNTCTCTTACTGTACTTATTGTTTGTAATTGATTGCGCTGTGTATTTACTTTGGGACTACGGGACGGTATCCCGGGAGACCCCTCTGCATATTTACTTTTGGGACTACAGGACCGTATCCCGGGAGCCCCCCTGCATATTTACTTTTGGGACTACAGGACGTTATCCCGGGAGATCCCCCTGCACATTTACTTTGAGACTACAAGGTGGTACCTCAGGAGTTCTCCCTGCATATTTAGTTTTAGGACTACGAGACGGTATCTCGGGAGATCCTCTGTCGCTTAATTCCGTGCACTGTTATGTTATTTCAATATTCTTTCCTTTGTTGAACTTTAGTCTCTTATTATACTGCTTATTCGCCTATTTTAATTATTATATACCAGTGGGCCTGACCTGACCTCGTCACTACTCGACTGAGGTTAGGCTCGGCACTTACTAGGTACCGTTGTGGTGTACTCACGCCCTTTCCTGCACATGTTTTTCGTGTGCAGATCCAGGTCCCTTTTACCAGCCTCGTCCTTAGTTGCAGTTGTTGCTGTTTTGGAGAACTTCAAGGTACATCTACCCGCGCCCGCAGATCCTCGGAGTCCCCCTCTATCCCCCTATGTTCATTGTTTTCCCTCTTTCTGTAGAAATAATGTATAGAACAGTTAAGACTTCTTAGTAGCTTGTGACTTGCGGGTTTCCGGGTTTTGGGAATTATTTTGTACATTTAAAAGGTGATAATTGTTTATGCCAAGTGGCATTCAGTTGCTTATTAGATATTTGTTACTGTTAGTGGTTTATGTTCAAGTTTTTATCTCATTTCTGCAAAGTGTTAGGCTTACCTAATCATAGAGACTAGATGCCGTCACGACAACTCACAGAGGGATAAATTGGGTCGTGACAAGTTGGTATCAGAGCTCTTGGTTCATAGGAGTCGTGAGTCACAAGCCAGTTTATTTGAGTCTCGCGGATCGGTACGGAGACGTTTGTACTTATCTTCGGGAGGCTATGGAACTGTTAGGAACAAACATACTTCTTTTGATTCCTTGTCGTGCGAGTTATTATCATCAAATTCTAAACATTCTCTATTCTATTCTTTCTCACATATGGTAAGGACTCGTAATGGAGGATTTGACGACCAAGCACCTGCGCCCCCTGCTAGAGCCCCGGGGCCGGGGTAGAGTACAGCCACGCGGTGCAACCAGAGCACCCGCGCGAGCTGCGACAGAGGAGCCCCCAACAGTTCCAGCTGGAGGCAGGGACTAGAGGTTCCTATTGCTGCACTAGCCCTCCAGGAGACTCTAGCCCAGTTCATGAGCATGTTCAGCACCTTAGCTCAGGCTGGATTGATTCTGTTAGCTCCCACCACATGTTAGGCCGGGGGAGGAGCACAGACTCCCACAGCCCACACTCTTTAGCAGATGGTCCAGGTTGATCAGGCCCCATAGTTCATTCCTATGCAGCTGGTAGCCCCGGTTCAGCATGAGACTAGGACAACTGCTTCTGAGGCAGAACAACTCAGAATTGAGAGGTACAAGAAGTACCACCCACCTACCTTCAGCGGATTGGCTACAGATGATGGTCAAGGTTTTCTGGAGGAGTGTCATTGTATTCTCCATACTATGGGTGGGGTTTCTTTTTCCATTTCCCAGCTTAGAGGAGCATCCTATCAGTGGTGGCATGCTTATGAGTTGAGTAGTTTGGATGAGGCAACTTCACTTACATGGACTCAGTTCTCGGACATGTTTTTGAGAGAGTATGTTCCTCAGAGCCTAAGGGACTCATGGGACGCGGAGTTTGAGCAGCTGCGCGAGGGTGCTAAGACTATGTCAGAGTATGCAGTCCACTTCAGTGATTTGGCCTGACATGCACCAGCCTTGGTTGCCACAGTTCGAGAGAGGATTCAACGATTTATTGAGGGACTCCACCCCAGTATCAGGATTAGTATGGTCAGGGAGCTGGAGATGGATATTCCTTCCCAGCAGGTTGTGACTATTTCTAGGAGATTCGAGGGCATGCTTGCCCGGGACCGAGAGGAGAGAGAGGCCAAGAGGTCTCGAGAGACTGGTTCTTATTTTGGAGCTCGTGCCCCAGCAGCTCGCCATGGTAGGGGTTATGTGGGTCGCCCCATTCATTCAGCTCTTCCAGCTGCTAGTGGTGGTCTAGCCCCTTCTAGGCCCCAGGAGCCTTATTATGCACCGCCGGTATCTAGTATACCTCCTGCTCGGGGTACTTTTAGCGGCCAGTCCAGCAGACCTGGCCCGAGTCAGTCACATCAGCCACGCCCTCTGAGGGGTTATTTTGAGTGTGGAGACACCCGCCATATGGTGAGGGATTGCCCCATACTTAAGAGGGTTGCACCTCCACAGACTTCTCAGCCACCACATGCTCCACCAGGTCCTCAGGCTATGATTCTAGCACCAGCTACCGCCCCACCTGCTCAGCTAGCTCGAGGTGGAGGTCGGGGAGGTCGAGGAGCCCTAGAGGGGGAGGCCAGGCCAGGTATTATGCTCTTTCGGCTCGTACAGAGGCAGTTACTTCCGACTCTGTCATTACAGGTATTGTTCTTGTCTATCATAGAGATGCGTCAGTATTATTTGACCCAATCTCTATGTATTCATATGTGTCCTCTTATTTTGCCCCATATTTGGGCGTATCTCGGGATTCTTTGAGCTCCCCTATTTATGTGTCTACTCCTGTGGGAGATTATCTTATTGTAGACTGCGTGTATCAGTCATGTTTGATTGCTCTTAGTGGTTTTGAGACCAGAGCTGACTTATTATTACTCAGCATGGTAGATTTTGATGTTATCTTGGGCATGGACTGGTTGTCGCCCCATTATGCTATTCTTGATTGTCATGCTAAGACTGTGATGCTGGCTATGCCAGGCTTACCGCGATTAGAGTGGAGAGGTACCTTAGAGTATACTCTCCGCAGAGTTATTTCATTTCTTAAGGCTCAACGAATGGTTGAGAAGGGGTGCGACGCGTATTTAGCTTATGTGAGAGATGTCAGTATTGATACCCCTACAGTTGAGTCAGTTCCAGTAGTGAGGGATTTCCCATATGTGTTTCCAGCTGATCGTCCGGGCATGCCGTCCGACAGAGATATTGAGTTCGACATTGATTTGTTGCCGGGCACTCAGCCCATCTATATTCCTCCATACCGTATGGCTCCTCCTGAGTTGAAGGAGTTGAAGGAGCAATTGCAAGAGTTGTGTGTGTCACCTTGGGGTGCTCCTGTCTTGTGTGTATTGATTATCGCCAGTTGAACAAAATCACAGTAAAGAACAAGTATCCCTTGCCATGTATTGATGACCTATTTGATCAGCTACAGGGTGCCAAAATATTTTACTAGATTGACTTGCATTCAGGTTATCATCAGTTGAATATTAGGAAGCCAGATATCCCGAAGACAACTTTCAGTACTCGGTATGGCCATTACGAGTTCCTTGTGATGTCATTTGGACTGACCAATGCCCTAGCAGCCTTTATGCACTTGATACAGAGTGTGTTCCTGCCCTATATTGATTCTTTCATCATCGTATTCATTGGTGACATTCTAGTGTTTTCCTAGACTCGGAAGGATCATGAGAAACACCTGAGGACAGTGCTTCAGACTTTGAGAGAAAAGAAGTTGTATGCAAAGTTCTCAAAATGTGAGTTCTGGTTAGATTCCGTGGCATTCTTGGGTCATATTATGTCGAGTAAGGGGATCAAGGTGGATCCGAAGAAGGTGGAAGCAGTGTAGAGTTGGCCCAGACCATCCTCAGCGATAGAGATCCGGAGCTTCCTTGGTTTGGCGGGGTATTACTGTCGGTTTGTTGAGGGATTTTCTTCTATTACAGCCCCTATGACCAGGCTTCCCGAGAAGGGTGGACAGAGGAGTGTGAGGAGAGCTTTCAGAAGCTCAAGACAGCTTTGACTACAACCCCAATATTGGTATTGCCTTCAGGTTTGGGGTCTTATACAGTTCATTATGATGCATCGCAAGTTGGCCTCATTGCGGTGTTGATGCAGGACTGTAGGGTGATTGCCTACACGTCCAGAAAGCTGAAGGTGCATGAAAAGAACTATTCCGTCCACGACCTTGAGCTAGCAGCTATTGTTCATCCCTTGAAGATTTGGAGGCATTATTTGTATGGTGTTCCCTATGAGATTTACACCGATCACTGATGTTTGCAGCATCTGTTCAAGCAGAAGGATCTTAATTTGTGTCAGAGGATGTGGTTAGAGCTGCTTAAGGATTATGACATTACAATTTTGTACCATCCCGGGAAGGCCAATGTGGTGGCCGATGCTTTGAGTCGTCGGGCAGAGAGTTTGGGGAGTTTAGCATATCTACCACCAGCAGAGAGTCCTATGGCATTGGATGTTCAGGCCTTAGCCAGCCAGTTTGTGAAATTGGATATTTTTGAGCCGAGTTGAGTATTGGCTTGTGTGGTCTCTCGGTCTTCTCTTTATGATCGTATCAGGGAGCTTCAGTATGATGACCCCCATCTGCTTGTCCTTAAGGACATGGTCCAGCACGGTGATGCTAAGGAGGTCACTATTGGGGAGGATGGTGCATTGAGGATGCATGGCAGGTTATGTGTTCCTAATGTGGACGGTTTGCATGAGTTAATTCTCCAGGAGGCTCACAGCTTGCGATACTCCATTCATCCGGGTGCCGCAAATATGTATCAGGACCCGAGGCAACATTATTGGTGGAGAAGGATAATGAGGACATAGTAGAGTATGTGGCTAGATGTCAAAATTGCCAGCAGGTGAAGTATGAGCATCAATGACCGAGTGAGTTGCTTTAGAAGATAGAGATTCCGGAGTGGAAATGGGAGCGGATCATTATGGACTTCGTTGTTAGACTCCCATGGATTCAGTAGAAGTTTGATTCAGTTTGGGTGATTGTGGATAGGCTGACCAAGTTTGCTCATTTCATTCCTGTAATGACTACTTGTTCTTCCGAGCAGCTGGCTCGAATTTACATTCGTGAGATTGTCAGACTTCATGGCGTACCGGTATCTATCATCTATGACCGGGGCACACAGTTTACATCGCGGTTCTAGAGAGCCGTACATCACGAGTTGGGTACTCGGGTGGAGTTGAGCACAACCTTTCACCCTCAGACGGACGGGCAGTCCGAGCACACTATTCAGATTCTTGAGGATATGCTCCGTACGTGTGTGATGGAGTATGGAGGTTCTTGGGATTGGTTCTTGCCACTTGCGGAGTTTGCCTACAACAACAATTATCAGTTCAGCATTCAGATGGCATCGCGTGAGGCTCTGTATGGTAGCCGGTGTCGGTCCCCAGTGGGTTGGTTTGAGCCAGGCAAGGCCAGATTATTGGGTACAGACTTGGTTCAGGATGCCTTGGAGAAGGTGAAGGTTATCCAGGACAGACTTCACAATGCCAGTCCCGACAGAAAAGCTAGGCGGACTGGAAGGCTTGCGATATTGCATTCATGGTTGGAGAGTGGGTCCTGCTTCGGGTTTCGCCTATGAAGGGCATTATGAGGTTCAAATTGGGGCAAGCTGAGCCCAAGGTTTATTGGCCCCTTTGAGGTGTTGCGGTGAGTTGGGGAGGTTGCTTATGAGCTTGCCTTACCTCCTAGCTTAGCAGGAGTTCAATCGATATTTCATGTTTCGATGCTCCGGAGGTATCACGTCGATCCGTCTCATGTGTCGGATTTAAGCTCAGTCCAGTTGGACAAGAATCTATCCTATGTTGAGGAGCCAGTGGCTATTTTGGAGAGGCAGGTTCGGAAGCTGAGGTCAAAGAACACTGCATCAGTAAAGGTTCAGTGGCGGGGTCAGCCGGTCGAGAAGGCGACTTGGGAGACCGAGCAGGATATGCATAACCGTTATCCTTATCTTTTTACCACTTCAGGTATGTCTCTATACCCGTTCGAGGACGAACGATTGTTTTAAGAGGGGGAAGATGTAACGACCCAGCCGGTTAGTTTTAGAGTTATAGCCCCGATCCCCTATTAACTGTTTCTCCCATATCTATTTTTGCTATTGTGACTTGTCGGGTGGTTTCATTTTGGTTTTTGGAGTGTTTTAGGATACTTAATCCCTAAATGGAGGTTTAAGCCTTAGAATTGGCAACGTAGTAGGAACTATATGAAGACTCCGGAATAGAATTCCGTCAATTCTGTTAGCTTTGTTGAGTGATTTTGGGCTTAGGGGCGTGTCTCGTTTGTGTTTTGGAGGTCCGTAGCTCATATAGGCTTGAAATGTCGAAAGTCAAATTTTTGGAGTTTAGGGCCGGTAGTGGAATTTTTGATATCGGGGCCGGATTCCGATTCCGGAAGTTGGAGTAGGTCTGTAATATTGAATATGACTTGTGTGCAAATTTGGGGGTCAATCGGACGTGGTTTGGTTGGTTTTGGCATCGATCGTCGAATTTGGAAGTTTCAAGTTCTTTAGGTTTGAATCGTAGGATGATTTATGATTTTAACGTTGTTTGATGTGTTTTGAGGGCTCGACTGAGTTCTTATGGTGTTTTAGGATTGGTTGGTATGTTTGATCGAGGTCCTGGGGGCCTCGGGTTGGTTTTGGGTGCTTAACGGGTGAAAGCTTGGACTTAGAAGAATTTCTGACATGCCGGTTTCTAGTGTTTTCGCACCTGCGGTGGGGATTCCGCAGGTGCGGCCCGGAAGAAGCGAGGCTAGGATCGCAGGTGCACGTTTAGGTTTGGGAGTCAGTGGTCGCAGATGCGATGAGTGAACCGCAGGAGCGGACCATATCTGCGGAAGGGCAGATGCAGATGCGGAGATGAGAATGACCCAAGGTTCCGCAGAAGCGGATGAGTAGACGCAAAAGCGCATCCGCAGATGCGGACTTTGGTGCGCAGGTGCAGATTCTGGAGTTTTAATGAAAACTCGTAGGTGCGGAGTCCTAGCCACAGAAGTGGCACCACATGTGCGATGATGAGGTAGCAGGAGCGGGTTAGCTGAGTAGAAAAGAGAGAGTTTCGAGGGCTTGATTCATTTCTCCATTTTTGGACTTGAGAGCTCGAAAATTGGCGATTCTTTGAGGGATTTTCAGAGAGAGCTTTGGGGTAACGATTCCTAACTCATTTTTTGTTGTATTTCACTAATCTATAGTTATTTTCTCCATTTATTTTCGGATTGGGATTGAAAAGCTGGGAAAATGGGGGAAACGTTTCCAAACCGAATTTTTGAGTTTTGATTGGGATTTGGACATCTTATTTGGTTAATTTTGATACGAGTGAACTAGTGAGTGAATGAGTGTTCGTATTTTGTGACTTTTACTCGATTACGAGACGTGGGCCCGGGGAGGCTTTTTAGGGCGATTTTCCAATTTCTTGCTTTAGCTTTGATTTCATTAATTAGATTAATTTTTATAGTTGTATTTATGGTATTTAATTGATTTTGGCTAGATTTGGGCCATTTGGAGCCGGATATTTGTGGAAAGGGCATTATTATGGATTGATTGAGCTTGGTTTGAGGTAAGAGGCTTAGCTAACCTTGTGTGGGAGAAATCCCCTTAGGAGTTGGTACTGATTTTACTATATGAGCGCCGTGCACGCGAGGTGACGAGTGTGTACATGGTCTGTTTGTTGAAATACCCAATTTTTACTGAGCATTTCCCTGTTTCCACCTTATTTGAATATACTAGCATACGTAGTTACCCTGTTAGCTTAGAATAACATGTTTACGTGCCTTATTTGCTTAATTGAACTCTTTGCAGCATGCCTATTAAATTCCTGCTTCTTTCTCGACTTGTACTTAGTCTAGACTGTAGATTTCTCTTGCTGTACTTATTGTTTGTAATTGATTGCGCTGTGTATTTACTTTAGGACTACGTGACGGTATCCCTATAGACCCCCTTGCATATTTACTTTTGGGACTACGGGATGGTATCCCGGGAGACCCCCCTGCATATTTATTTTTAGGACTACGGGACGGTATCCCGGGAGATCCCCGTGCACATTTACTTTGAGACTACGAGGCGGTACCTCGGGAGTTATCCCTGTATATTTACTTTTGGTTATACGAGACGGTATCTCGAGAGATCCTCTGTCGCTTAATTCCGTGCACTGTTATGTTATTTCACTGTTCTTTCCTTTGTTGAACTTTAGTCTCTTATTATACTGCTTATTCTCCTATTTTTATTATTATATACCAGTGGGCCTGACCTGACCTCGTCACTACTCGACCGAGGATAGGCTCGGCACTTATTGGGTACCGTTGTGATGTACTCACGGCCTTTCCTGCACATGTTTTTCGTTTGTAGATCCAGGTCCCTTTTACCAGCCTCGTCCATAGTTGCAGTTGTTGCTGTTTCGGAGAACTTCAAGGTACATCTGCCCGCGCCCGTAGATCCTCGGAGTCCCGCTCTATCCCCTATGTTCATTTTATTTCCTCTTTCTGTAGAATTGATGTATAGACAGTTAAGACTTCTTAGTAGCTTGTGACTTGCGGGTTTCCGTTTTTTGGGAATTGTTTGGTACATTTCAAAGGTGATAATTGTATATGCCGAGTGGCATTCAGTTGCTTATTAGATATTTGTTACTGTTAGTGGTTTATGTTCAAGTTTTTATCTCATTTCTGCAAAGTGTTAGGCTCACCTAGTAGTAGAGACTAGGTGTCATCACGACAACTCACAGAGGGATAAATTGGGTCGTGACAACAGTAAAACCCAAATCTTTTATCGAAATCACCAAAATATGAGTAAGTTTGTAAAACTGTGATTTCGCCCCAAAACCTTTCAACATGTAAATGTTTCAATATCGGATAGCATGAGGAAAGTACATCTCTATGCCTACATGTCAATGTGTATGAGAAGTCATGAATGACGTAATACCGTACAACATGGGGAAAAATGCATCTCTATGCATGTATGGCAAGTGTGCATGTCAAATGCAATGCGACTCAGTGATAAAACCATATGCATACTCTCAGAGTATCAATTCACCCAGTCCTCCCGGTCACTCAGTCCTCATAGTCACTCATTCCTCACAGTCATTCAGTCTTCCCAATCACTTGGCACTCGCGTTCGCACTTGCACTCGTACTCACACTCAGTACAGTACAGGGTAGATCCAACCCATGGCAGATCCAGCCCAAAATCAATAGCAACTGCGCTCACTGTGGGTGTGCATACTCCAGAGGGGCAAATCCATCCCAAGCGCTATAATAAGACAATCATGGCATGAATCAATAATACCTGGTACGACGTGCAGCCCGATCCCATCAATATCCTCACAATCAGGCCTCGACCTCACTCCATCATTAATCTCTCCAGTCTCTCGAGTTCACAATGTCATGCAAATCAGCCCAAAATGATGATGTGATGTATTAATAAATGGTAACAGAGACTGAGATATGATATGCAAATGAATGCATATGATTGAGTATGTAATTGAAATGTACGCAGATAACTCTACAACATAAATGATCTCAGTGGGTCCCAGCAGGATAAACATATGGCCTAGACATGGTTTCTAACATGGATCACAGCTCAATTACTCTAGCACATAGAGATTTCATAGATACAAATAAGATTAGGTAATTACACAGTACCACAGAAATAACCGAGTCACAATTCAGAGGGTGCATGCCCACACGCTCGTCACCTAGCATCTGCGTCACCTCAACACCAAACACATATCACGTATATTCAGGGGTTCATACCCTCAGCACCAATTTTAGAAGTGTTACTTACCTCGAACAAGCCAAATCCAATACCGATCAAGCCAAATAATACTCCAAAACAATGCCATCCCGCGCGTACCGGCCTTTGAACGGCTCGAAACTAGCCAAAAGAAACTCAAATACATCAAATAATGCCCAAGGAAACAATTCCAAATGATAAAGGTCGAATCTTTAATCAAAAGCCCAAAGTCAACAACAACATCAAACCTGGGCCCGCGCCTCGGAACCCGATGAAACTCACAAAATTCGACAACTCATTCATTTACAAGTCTAATCATACTTGTTTTACTCGAATCTGACTCCGAATCGTTGTTCAAAATTCAAAAATTCACTCTATGAAATATTAGACAAACCCCCCAATTTCCCTCTTGAAATCCTCAATAAAATGCCAAAAACGAAGATAGATTCACGAAATATAATCAAAACCGATTATTGAACACTTACCCCAATCCATGTGATGAAACGTGCCTCCACAATTGCCCAACTCCGAGGTCTATAGCTCAATATATGGTAGAAATGGACAACCCTCGATTTTATAGCTTCTGCCCAGGAAATCTCGCATTTGCAAAACAATAGCTGCTTCTGCAACATCGCGTTTACGACCAAAATTCCGCATTTGTAGAGAAGCACTGGAGAAATGGCCCTCGCACCTGCGGAAAAACATCCTCTCCTGCGACACTAGAACGTGCATCTGCGCAAACGTCCGCTCATGCGCTCACGATCTCGCTTCTGCGCGCACGCAGGTGCGCTACAAATTCCGCTTCGGCAGAGGTATCCCAACTCAGCCTTTGTCGAAGGTGCGACCATACTTCCGATTCTGCGACCATCGCACCGGCGCAATACAAGTCTCAAGTGCGATCACACCAGATACTACCATAAACCAGCCTTAACCAAAATTTCCAAAATGATCCGAATCTTACCCGAAACTCTCCCGGGCCCCTCGGGACCCAGTCTAAATATACCAACAAATCCCATATCATAACATGGACTTAATCGACACCTCGAATCATGCATAACAATGTCAAAACAATGAATCGCACCTCGAATCAAACTCAATGAACTTTGAATCTTTCAATTTTCAGAACTCATGCCGAACCTTATCAAATCAACCTGGAATGAGTTTAAATTTTGCACACAAGTCCCAAATGACATAACAAAGCTATTCAAATTCCCGGAACTGAAATCCGAACCCGATATCATCAAAGTTAACTCCCCGTCAAACTTGTGAACTTCCAAACATTCAAATTTCCAACTTTCGCCAATTAGCACTGAAACCTTCTACAAATATGCCAATGAAAATCCAGACATACACCTGAGTCCAAAATCACCATCCGGACCTAACGAAATCATAAAAACTCCTATCCGAGGTCAAATGCGCAAAAGGTCAAACTTGGTCAACTCTTCCAACTTAAAGCTTCAATCATGAAATTCATTCTTCCAAATCAATTCCGAATAACCTGAAAACCAAAACCGACAATTCACACAAGTCATAATACATCATACGATACTGCTCAAGATTTCAATTACCTGAACGAAATGCAAATTCTCGAAACGATCGAGCGGGTCGTTATAGTTGATCATTTAAGATCAACGGCCAAGATCGAAAGGGAAATGGGCTGGGTCATGAAACGGGTCGCGACCCGACCGGGTTAAATGAAGAGGACATTTGGTTTGGGCTGCTAAAGGGTTAAATGGAATGGGCTAAGTACCTTGGGCCTGTTTTGGTCCGAAATTAGCCATATATTGGGTTATAAATTAAATATACAAAATTTGTTAAAAATAATTTATAAAAAGTAATTGATAAATAATAAAAATATTACTTATTCATTAAAAATAATTGAAAATAATATCTTAACATTATAACAATATACAAAAAATGCTATTTTAGCATAAATAATTTAATAAATATGAATATTTATATAATGTAGGCTATTATTGAAAATATTGTGTAAATAGCTCGGAAATATAAAATATAATTATATGAAATGAAGTAAAATTTTATAAAACATACACGTGAGTGTAAATAATAAATTTAAATGATTAATTCATCACAAAATAATTTGAAGGATAATTAATAAATATTTGAACAATTTAAATGCAAGAAAATCAATTTTAAAGCTTTAAAAATTATGACAAAATTATAGAAAATACTTATATGACTCTTGTAAATTGGATAATAATTAAAAATAATATTTTTGAAAGTAAATATAATATTTTATAAAATATGAGAGCGAAATTGGGTATCAACAACTGCCCCTCTTTATCCGGAAATGATGAAAGAGTTGTCGGGTAAAGAAAATGATGACCAATTTTTTCCGAAATGGATGAGGATGATGTGTTTTTTAAAAAATGGGAGTCAAAGCCTGGTTCTTGAGTTGCCTACATATCCCTAGTGTTACGGGAATCAGGCCGCGTGTAGTTTTGGATCCAACGGCGAACGAAACCGATGAAGTCGTTATAAGGATGGTCATATGTTTCGAGGAAAAAGCTTTTGTGTAGGAAGGTGTCATGAGTAACGGATAATTTCGGGTAGAGCTATGAATGCGAATTTGAATGTTACGGATATTCGAGATAAATGTTTGGGCGGTTACGGGACAAAGAGTAAACAATTGCTGATTATCGGTTACGTTTGACATAATCAAAGGTTGTGAACGTTGTGAGCGGAAACCAGAGTGAGAATTGCTCCCGTTTGTAGAAAGGTTACCTCCTGAGTTACCTTCAAAACTTAAAACACGATGCACACGAATATATAGGGTTATTGCAGAAATTTAAACATGATGCAAATTCCCTTTGGACCATGAGAGTTGTCGTTGGACGATGAGGATGATATCCTAGCCCATGACGTCCTGGGCCATGAAGCGTATGGTAAGGGATTCGCAGGCCATGAAATGATGTCCTCGAGCCATGAGGATGGTGCCTTCGTACTATGACGCCTTTGAATAATTATATGTAGTTTTGAGAGATCCTCAGGCCATGGCATGATATCTTCGGGCTATGAGGATTATGCCTTTAGAATATGAAGCCTTTGAACAACGTGGCGATGTTCAGCCCATGAAATGCAAAGATGCGGTGATATGGGTGATGTTCAGCACATGAAATGCAAAGATGCGATGTTCAGCCCCGGTGTGTTCCTGGGACTTGAGTATATGTGTGATCATTGATAGAGGTTTGAGGGGGATCGGGGGTAAGTTGTGGTGCATTTTGAGGGGTGGGATAAGTGGTGGTTTGTGGATACTGTGTTGTATGATGGTGGTGCTATTGAGGGGTTTGCACAGGTGGTGGGTTAAGGGTTTGAGGAGGTGCGAGATTGTGATACTGATGCGTTGCGGGCGGATTTTGTGGAGCTATGGGTCGTAGATTTTGGGTTTGGGTGTTTTGCGGTAGTGTTTGGTTCTAAGTGGTTGTGTTTTGCTGGTTGATGTCAGGAACATTTAGGGTAAGGGAGAGGTTTGCAAGATTTCGGACCTGCTCAAGCTCACCTGCAGCTCCAAGATTTTCTGTTCCATACGTAAGACCAACTCATTATGTCCCGGCGTACTCCTTCCACCTGAGGTTTCAACATTGTTTGCTATGGTAGCATTGTCTTTTTGATTGCCACTTAGATCAATCATCTTCCCTTTGCCTTTGCCTTTGCTTTTCGGGTCTCTAGGTGGAGGAGGAGGTGGAGGACCTCTGGATCTGGTGTGGTATGCTGATGATGCCAGAATGCACGAACCAAACTTTGGGAATGGGAGTAACCAAAAGAAAGAAAAATAAAAGGTTACCAAGTTAGTAAGATAAAGTAAAAGAGTATTTGAAATATTTAAGCAGATATCACGTAAGGACATGCAATAATTTGCGTCCTAATTTGGGGACCTCATCATGCCTGAGGTAGGCCTACGAGACACATAGACTTGGAGAAAATTCATGTCAACGTTGCCTCATTCCATTAATGAGAAAATAAGCCAAATCAATCTTTCATTAAATCGAAATAATAATTATAAAGTCACTAATGGTATTAAGCCTTATTATATCGAAATCTAATGGAATCTAAAATAGAAAGTAGTAAAGAACATTATCTCCTAGTCTACTTGGTATCCGAAGGACCTTCTCCATGCTTGGATCTCTTGACTCCATCAATCACATTTCCCACATCGCGCATGTCGAGTAGCAAGTAAGCCATTGTCAGCTTTCCTCCTTCATCGGGATCCATGCCATAACAATACCAAAGCCTTTTTCTCATCTTCCCCTCTAGCTCCATCAGTCCTTGTTGTAGATGCTCCAACCTCTGTGTCGACTTATTTGCAATCTCCTTCCATTCTCTGATCGCCTCCATTTCCACCTTATGTTGTTCTACATGGTTAGCTTCAGATTCGAACACTCATTTACGTAGTCTCTTGTACTTCACATGTGCCTCAGCCACCTCATCTATGATCCTATCCTTCAGATTGACCCCCGGTTTGATGTCCCTGGCTATGTCGTCTTCTAATCATGAGAGATATTAGTACATATGACCGGCGTGATACCTGTCTGGCTCAATAGTCTCTCCCTCCACAATGATCTTTTGGTTCCACATGTTTTGGGCTTCAAACTTGAATGGGATGAGATTTCTTTGAAATCTGCTTTATACTGAACCATGTTGGAAAACCGAGGTATGACTTGTTTCCTCCCAGCTTGCCTCATTACCCTTATAGGAGCATAAGGTGTCATGACCCAATTCTCCATCTGTAAGACGTCGTGACGGCACCTAGTCTCTACGACTAGGTAAACCTAAAAAAATGCAGAAATAACGAAATGGAAGTAAAACTTAACAACTAACTGCAACAGATAACTAAATAACTGGTAACAATGGCGCTTGGCATGTACAATAACCAACACTCTAGTAATACACAATATTCCTAAAACCCGAAACATCATAAGTCACAAGCAACAGAAGGAAACTAGAATCTCTATACACTAGAGTCTATCAAAAGAAATACGAAAGGTAAATGACATAGGAGAGAATAGAGCGGGGCTCCGAGGTCTGCAGATGCGACAGATATACCTTGAAGTCTCCGTACAGCAGCAAGCACTCTCAGTTAATAGCGGGGCTGATGAGAAGCACCTGGATCTGCACACAAAACATGTGCATAAGAGTAGCATGGGTACGCCACAACGGTACCCAGTAAGTGCCAAGCCTAACCTCGGTCGAGTAGTGGGGAGGTCAGGTCAGGCCCACCAGTAAATAATAATTAAGGCAGAAGAATATACAGTATAATGAGAGACTAGATTTTAACAAAAGGAAACACAGCGAGACAATAGTATAACACACAGGGGGTAAACAGTAGGGGATCTCCCGAGATACCGTCTCGTAGTCCCAAAATAAATATACAGGGAGAACTTTCGAGGTACCGCCTCGTAGTCTCAAAAGTAAATGTGCAGGGAGAACTCCCGAGGAATCGTCTTGTAGTCTCAGAAGTAAATGTGCAGGGAGAACTCCAGAGGAACCGCCTCGTAGTCTCAAAAGTAAATGTACAGGGAGAACTCCCGAGGAACCGCCTCGTAGTCTCAAAAGTAAATGTGCAGGGAGAACTCCCGAGGAACCGCCTCATAGTCTCAAAAGTAAACACATAGCTCAAACCGATAAATTCAATAGTTAACAGCAAGATTTCTACAGTTATACTGATAATGAAGAAGGAAAGACAGGAAATCAACTAGACATGCTTCACAGAGTTCAAATAAGCAATTAAAGCACGTAGACATGCGATATTATACTAAACAGGATAACTACACATATTGGAATAGCTCAATTAAGAATGAAAACAGACTAATACTCATTTAAACGGTATGACTCAAATTAAAAGAAAAACAGGTTGCTACTTAGTAAAATAAATCAGGTTTTACAATAAATAGCCCGTGTACGTACACATCACCTCACGTACACGCGCGCTCACATATCACAACAGTACTAAATCCTAAGGGGATTTCCTCCACACAAGGTTAGGCAAGCCACTTACCTCGAACCAAGCTCAATCAATCGATAACAATGCCTTTTCCATGAATATCCGACTCCGAATGGCCCAAGTCTAGCCAAAATCAATTACATACCATAAATACAACTATAAGAAACTAATGTAATTAATGAAATCAAAGTTAAAGCAAGAAATTAGAAAATCGCCCTAAAAAGCCTCCCCGAGCCCACGTCTTGGAATCGGGTAAAAGTCACAAAATATGAACATCCATTCACTCACGAGCCCGGTTATGTAATTTGTTTTGGAGTCCGACCTCAATTTTAGGTCTAAATCCTCATTTTACAAAAATTCCTAGTTCTACCCAAAACCCCATATTTCCACCATGCAAACACAAGATTTTTGGTTGAAATCTTAGGAAATGTAGTAAAAGATTGAACGAAACTAGTTTAGAATCACTTACCAATAATTTGGGGAAGAAAGGTTCTTTGAAAAATCGCCTCTAGGGTTTCTTGTTTTGAAAGTTTGAGAGAATGAACCAAAATCCTGTCTAAGTCCCATTTTGATCAGTTGCAGATGTCACATTTGCGAGATCAGACACCAGTTACTAGAAATTGCAGAACCAACTGAGTTTTCTAAGTTCAAACCACTCCATAGCCTATCCGAAACTCACCCAAGCCCTCGGGGCTCTAAACCAAATGTGCACACAAGTCTAAAAACAACATACAAACTTGCTCGCGTGATCAAATCGCCAAAATAACACCTAGAACTATGAATCAGACACCAAATCAAATGAAATTTTTAAGACACTTTAGAATTGTTATATTAACAACTGGACGTCCGAATCATGTCAAACCAACTCCGTTTCACACCGAATTTGACGGATAAGTCATAAATGTAGTATTGGACTTATTCCGGGTTCCGGAACCAAAATATGGACCCGATATCAATAAAGTCAAACATTGGCCAAACTTTCAAACTTTCAAATTTCAACAAAGTCCGATAACTCGTGCTAAGGACTTCCGAATTCGATTCCGGGCATACGCCCAAGTCCTAAACCACGATACAGACCCACCGAGACCGTCAAAACAAGAATCCGGGTTCGTTTGCTCAAAATATTGACCGAAGTCAACTCAAATGGATCATAAGGCAAAAAAATTCATATTTTCTCAGTTTTTTAACATAAAAGCTTTCCGGAAGAACACTCGAAATGCACACGCAAATCGAGGAAGGATAGAATGAGGTATTTAAAGCTTCAAAGCGCAGAATTAGTTCTAAAATATAAGATGACCTATCGGGTCATCACATTCTCTACCTCTAAAATAACCGTTCATCCTTGAACTGACATAGAAAAGTACCTGGACTACTGAAAAGGTGGAGATATCTACTCCGCATGTCCGACTCGAACTCCCAAGTTGCTGCCTCGATGGGCTGACCTCTCCACTGCACTCGGACTAAAGGATAACTCTTCGACCTCAAC
>AWOL01S0006133.1:0-10307 GCA_000715115.1 Nicotiana otophora
GTAAAATAACCAAGCCTCTTGCCCAGAAATTATCTTGCTTATTATCCATTTTCACGTAAAATTAGAAATTGAGGGTTAGGTGTAGAATCTTACCTCTAAGATGAAGACCTAGTGAGTTTTCCTTCTCAATCTACCAAAACTTGGGCAATAATTGAAGAACAATTATTGGATAACACCTTCTCACTCTAGGGTACCTTCTCTCACTCTAAAATGTCAGATTATCTCTGAAAAATGGCCCAAAACGTGTATTTAATGAAGTAGGGTCGGATTTTAAAAACCCAAAAATGAAGATCCGGAACAGGTGCGACCGCATAATGGTTTTACGGAGCGCACTACGCCCTCAAGTCAAGGTTGACCACTACACTTACCTCGCTTTGCAACAAAATTCAAGATTCCAATAAACCCTTTCCTCGCGAATTCGTGTCCGAAATCAACAAATCTAGTCATAAACAATTCAATATGCTATCGAGGTCTGAGACCCTTTATATCAAGGCCCGGAGGGAGAAAATGATGTAAGCATTATCAGATGTGGTAAAGCAACGCACCTCGAGCCAAGTATAAGGTATAGACCTCGGGAGACACGATGAATGGTTGTGCATAGCGGATAGAGGGTTGTGATACTCGCCCTCAATCGGATATCACTTTGCGAATCTCGCTTGACATCGATTGCGGATCAATAATTACCATGAAAGAAAGATTTTTACCTTTTTTAGATTTCTATTAGGACTAAAAATCTCCTATAATATAAAGGGGAGGTGTTTCTTTTTATTTGACATATTGTCACACGTGAATCAAAGCAATACCAGTTTATTTTATGCCTTTTAGCTATTGTTAAAGTTTTGCTCATTTGTTTTGTTTTTCATTCACGACTGGGATTAAATTGGGGATCCTACCGTAGACAAGGTCATTAGTCAGTCTAAATTCAGTCTTGGCCATAATATTGCAACTGGTTTGACGTCTATTTCATTTCTAATTCATTTATTTGGTATTCTTAATTGTTCATGTTGGAGTAAACCACATATCTTTAAAATCGTGTAAAATTTTAATTGTTACCAATGTTGGAAATGGGTTCGTAGCGTCATTTGTGACGTGTGTGCAAAATTTGAGATAATTCAGATGTGGTTTTGTTGGTTTCGGCATCGGTTGCCGAATTTGGAAATTTAGAAGTTCTTAGGCTTGAATCCGAGGGTAATTTGGTGTTTGGATGTTGTTTTGAGTGTTTCGAAGGTTCCACTTAGTTTGTATATTGATATATGACTTGTTGGTATTTTTGGTTGAGATCCCGAGGGCCTCGGGCTGATTCTGGGTGGTTAATGGATTTGTCAAAGTTGGAATTTGCAGTTGGAGCTGCTGCTTCTGCTATTTCCGCACCTACGGAAGAAAGGGTCGCAGGTGCGAGGCCGTTGGTGCACGCGGGGAGTGCGCAGGTGCGGGAGACGCTGGGCCAAGGTTGGGAAAGCAGGTGCGAAGAATTGGCCGCATCTGCGAGCTCGCAGGTGCGAGGCCTTGAGCGTAGATGCGGAGATGAGGAGTTTGGCAAGGTTTCGCAGATGCGCACCTGGGACCGCAGATGCGAGTCCGCAGGTGCTAGGAAGGTGTCCGCAGTTGCGAGGAAGATGTTCATAGGTGTGGAAGATGGGTGATTAAGTGATTTGCGCAGGTGCGGCTCCTTGGACCACAGGTGCGGTCGCGTGGGTGCGAGAAAATGGCCGCAGGTGCGAAACACCTGATAGAAACCATAAATAGAACCCTTCGCAAATTTGGTTCATTTCCACCATTTGTATTCGGTTTTTGGAGCTTTTGGGAGAGATTTGAAGAGGGAATCAAGGGGATGTGATTGAGGTAAGTTACTTGTGCCCTAATACTTGTATATATGGTGATTTTCCGTTGTTTAATCATGATAATTAGTAAAAATGAGGGGTTAGGGCTTGGAATATTTGGAGAGTAATTTAAGGATTTGAAGGACCAAACGATGACGGATTTTAATAAATTTGGTATGATTAGACCCGTGAGTGAATGAGCTTTCTAGTTTTGTAAATTTTGTTGGATTTCGAGACGTGGGCCCGGGTGCCGGGTTTGAGCCAATTTCGGGTTTGGGTCTAATTTTGAAGCTTTATGTGGAATTCACACCATTAGCGTATATTGATGGTATTATACTAATTGTTAATAGATTTGGAGAATTTGGAAGTCGAGTCCAGAGGCAAGAGCATTGCGGGGTAGGGATTTGACCGGTTTGAGGTAAGTAACGATTGTAAATCTAGTCCTGAGGGTATGAAACCCCGGATTTTGTATCATTCTACTATTCTTAGTGACGCACATGCTAGGTGACGGGTGTGTGGGCGTGCACTGTTAGGGATTTGTGACTTGGTCCGCCCCGTAGCAACTGTAAAGTTGCATACTTTGTTGAAACCATATGATACTTATATGTTTTAGAAGGAATTTCTATAAATTGGGCCGAATGCCATGTTTGGGCCTTGCGCCAATGCTGTTTGGGCCATTAGAGGATGTTTCTTACCATACTCTCATTGTTTTAGATTGAAAATCTATACTCAGTCATGTTATACTTGTTTACCGCATAACTCTGTTTTATGACTCTATTTTGATGCATATAAATATTTTGGGCCGAATGCCCTGTTTTACTAAAATGCCCGAGTAACTTGAGAGGTTTATGACCGAGTGAGGCCGAGGGCCTGATTTGTGAGGATGAGTGTGGATAGGGGCTGCCCGCCTGTATCGTACCTTATTATTATAGCACGTGAGTTGTCCGTGCAGCACGTGATTTGTCCGTGCAGATTATAGCACTTGGGCTGAAGGAGCCCCTCCGGAGTTTGTACACACCCCCAGTGAGCGTAGGTACCTACTGAGTGCGAGTGCCGAGTGACTGGGAGGCATGAGTGATTGTGAGGTATGCCTGAGTGGCAAGAGTGATTGTGAGGTATGCCCGAGTGGCACGAGTGACTGTGAGGTTTCCCCGAGGGGCTGTATATGAGTGATATTTTGCCCGAGGGGCTATTTATGATTTCATCATTTTGTTCACCTTTGCATTGAGCCTTTGTTTGAAAAATTGTTGGAAAAATATCTTTAAATGATTTTTACTCAAACCGTGTTTAAAGGAGATGTTTGATTCAAATCCTGATTTTAAAAGTATGTGGTATTTTACTGAGATTTCCTGATATGAACGTTACATGTTGTATTGCTNGTCGTCACTACTGCTCAGTCTTTATTTATTGTTGTTACTTACTGAGCTAGCATACTCACGTTACTCCGTGCACCTTGTGTGCAGATTTAGGTGTAGCTGGACACGGTAGCGGTTATCGAGTGTTTTGGTTTGCAGATTTTCTTAGAGATAGCAAGGTAGTTGTCTGGTGATCGCATTCCCTGCTCTTCTCCCTCTTATTTTCCTCTAGTTGTGTTTAGCTATTTTCCAGGATGAGTTAGCCTTGATATTGTTAGACAGATTGTAGTTGATGCTCATGACTAGTGACACCCTGATGTCGGGCTTTTTCTTTTCCGCACTTTTGTTTTTCTTTAATTTGAACTCCTCAAATGAAGGTTTTATGTTAAATAGTATTGAAATTAAAATATCAGTTTGTTTGGAAATGAGTCGGCTTTCCTAGTTCCACGATAGGCGCCATCATGACAGATTAGGTTTTTGGGTCGTGACAAGGCCCTTACTCAGTCAGTAACCTCTCTAGTCTCTCGGGCTCTCAGAAATCATAAAGATCAGCCCAAGCAAAATAACATAGTGTATCAACAATAATCAAGAAGAGACTGAGATATGATGCGCAAGAAAGATCATGACTGCGTACAAGAGAACAATTTGAAACTAATACAACATATACGTGAGCTCTTCGGGTCCCAAAAGTATTATCGAATAGCCTAAGCATGATTTCTAACATGATTTGCAGTCAAATTTCTATAACACAGAGAGAGCAGGTAATTAACAATAGGCTATTCGACTTTACAGTCTCACAGGACGGACCAAGTCACAATCCCCCACGGTGCACGCCTAAACGTCCATCACCTAGTATGTGCGTCACCTCCAAAATAGTCACATTATACCAATATACAGGGTTTCATACCCTCAGGACCAGATTTAAAACTGTTACTTACCTCAAACCGCGTAAACTCCTACTCCGCAATGCCATTGCCCCTCGAATCAATCTCCAAACGCCTCAAATCTAGCCATAAGTAGTACGATATAATTAATGTAGGCTAAAAGAATCAATTCCACAAGAAAAACACGAATTTATAAGTCAAAAGCTAAAATAGGTTGAACCCGGCCCCCCGGGCCCACGTCTCGAAACCTGAATAATAGTCACAAAACACGAAAGGCCATTCACTCATGAGTCCAACCATAACAAATTTATCAAAATCTTACATCATCTGTCCCTCCAAAATCCCAAAATTCACTCTCTAACTAGGTGTACAATCAGTGGGTAAACACCATTATTGAAGATAAATAGGCACAGGGAACTTACCTGAGCAAACACTTCAAAATCCTCCTCAAAATCCTCCAACATCTGAGTTCCAAAAGGTGAAAATGGTGAAAAATCTCAAAGTCTTCTATTTATAGGTTCTGCCTAGAAAAACCGCACCTGCGGACCTCCTGTCGCATTAGCGACGCCGCACCTGCAGAAATTCCATCGCATATGCGGATCCTACTTAAGCTCCCAGATTTTGCATCTGCGATCACATCTTCGCACCTGCGGACCCTGCCCGCTTCTGCGATCCTTCCCACTCAGGCCTTTTCCGCATCTGCGCCTCATCTTCCGCATCTACGATTTCGTAGATGCGCTCCTAACCTCGCACCTGCACTTCCAGTCTAACCCATCCTTGCCCACATCTTCGTCCTCCTCTTCTCTTATGTGGGGCTACACCTGCGGGCTCCCACCGTACGTGCAAAACACTAGAACACCTGAAGAAACCTGCAATGCCTAAGTCCAAATTTCCTTCCGATAGGCATCCGAAACACCCCCAAGCCCCCCGGGACCTCAACCAAATATACCAACAAGTTATATAACCCCATGCGAACTTAGTCGAACCTTAGAATCACTCAAAACAACATCAAAACGTCGATTACATCCGGATTCAATCCTAAAGTACTTCTAAACTTTTAAATTCCACAAACGATGCCAAAACCTACCAAACTATGTCCGATTGACCTCAAAATTTTCACACAATTCATATTCAACATTATGGACCTATTCAACTTCCGGAATCAGAATCTGACCCCGATATCAAAAACTCAACCCCCCGGTCAAACTTCGTAAAAATTGGACTTTCGCCATTTCAAGCCTAAATTAGCTACATACCTAAAATTTACAGTCTAGACACGCTCCTAAGTCCAAAATAACCAAATGAAGCTGAGAGAACCGATGGAACTCCATTTCGGAGTCGACTTCAGACACTTCTGACTACGGTCAAAATCCTGAGACTTAAGGTTCCGTTTTAGGGACTAAGTGTCCCAAAACACTTTGAAACCAAAAACAAGACCTCCCGACAAGTCACTTAAGCAGAAATAGATACGAGGAAAACAGTAAATAGGGGATCGGGGCTAATACACTCAAAATGACCGGCCAAGTCATTACATCCTCCCCCTCTTAAACCAATTGTTCGTCCTCGAACGAGTATAGAGACATACCTGAAGTGGTGAAAAGATAAGGATAACGGCTGACCCCTCCACTGAACCTTTACAGAAGCAATATTCTTCGATCTTAGCTTTCGAACCTGCCTATCTAAGATCACCACCGGCTCCTCAACATAAGATAAATCCTTGTCCAACTAGACTGAGTTGAAACATGGAATACTGGATGAACTCCTGCTAGACTGGAAGGCAAGGCAAGCTCAGAAGCAACTCCTAAACACGTCGCAATACCCCAAATGGGCCGATAAACCTTGGGCTCAACTTGCCCTTCTTTCTGAACCTCACAATACCCTCCATGGGTGACACCCAATGCAAGACCCGCTCTCTAACCATGAATGCAACATTGCGAACCTTCCGATCCGCATAAATCTCCTGTCTTGACTGGGCTTGCATAGTCTATCCTGAATCACCCTAACCTTCTCCAGAGCATCCTGAACCGAGTTTGTACCCAATAATCTAGCCTCGCTCGGCTCGAACCTACCCACTAGAGACCTATACCACCTACCAAGTTGTAGGTAAACTCCGCTAGTTGCGAGAAATAATACCACAAACCCCCAAACTCCATTACACATGCACAGAGCATATCCTCTAATATCTGAATAGTGCGATTGGACTGTCCGTCCGTCTGCAGGTAAAATATTATGCTCAACTCCACTCGAGTAACCAACTAATGCTATACAGCCCTTCAGATCCGTGATATATACTGCGTACCTCGGTCAGAAATGATAGATACCGGTACGCCATGAAGCCTGACAATCTCACGGACATACACTCGAGCCAGCTGCTCGGAAGAATAGGTAGTCATCACATGAATAAAATAAGCTAACTTGGTCAGCCGGTCCACAATCACCCAAACTGAATCAAACTTTCGCTGAGTCCGTGGAAGCCCAACAACAAAATCCATTGTGATCCGCTCCCATTTCCATTCCGGAATCTCTAACTTCTGAAGCAACCCACCTGGTCGCTGATGCTCGTACTTCACCTGCTGGCAATTTAGGCACCGAGCTACATACTCGACTATATCCTTCTTCATTCTCTTCCATCAGTAATGTTGTCTCAAGTCCCGATACATCTTTGCGTCACCCGGATGAATAGAATACCACGAACTGTGAGCCTCCTAAAGAATCAGCTCACGCAAACCATCTACATTGGGCACACATGGCCTACCCTGCATTCTCAATGCACCATCATCCCCAATAGTGACATTCTTAGCATCACTCTGCTGGACCGTGTCCTTAAGGACAAGCAGATGGGGTCATCATACTGACGCTCCCTGATACGATCATAAAGAGAAGACCAAGAGACCACACAAGCCAATACTCGACTCGGCTCAGAAATATCCAATCTAACAAACTGGCTAGCTAAGGCCTGAACATCTAATGGTAATGGCCTCTCTACTGCTTGAAGATATACTAAGCTTCCCAAACTCTGTGCCCGGCGACTCAAGGCAGAGATGGTACAAAATAGTGATATCATAGTCCTTAAGAAGCTCCAACCACCTCCGCTGACGCAAGTTAAGCTCCTTATGTTTGAACAGATGTTGCAAACTCCGATGATTAATGTAAATCTCACAATGGACCCCATACAAATAGTGCCGCCAAATCTTCAAGGCATGAATAATAGCTGCTAACTCAAGGTCGTAGACAGGATAGTTCTTCTCATGGGGCTTCAACGGGCGCGTAACATAAGCAATCATTCTACCCTCCTGCATCAGAACACACCCAATACCGATCTGCGAGGCATCATAATACACTATGTAAGACCTAGAAGCTGATGGTAGAACTAGAACTGGAGCCGTGATCAAAGTAGTCTTGGGCTTCGGAAAGCTTTCCTCGCTCTCGTCCGACCACCTGAAAGAAGAACCCTTCTTGGTCAATTTAGTCAATGCGATGCAATAGATGAGAAAACCTCCACAAAAATGACGGTAATAGACCGCCAACCCGAGAAAGCACCACATCTCCATGCCTGAGGACGGTCGGGGCTAACTCTGCACCGCCTCTATCCTCTTCGAATCCACCTGAATACCCTCACTGGACACCATGTGCCCCAAGAACCACTGAACTTAGCCAAAACTCACACTTGGGGAACTTTGCATAAATCTTCTCCTCCCTCAATCGCTATAACACAATCCTCAGATGCTGAGTATGCTCCTTTTGGCTATGAGAGTATACCAGGATTTCATCGATGAATACCATAACGAACGAGTCAAGATAAAGATGAAACATACTATTCATAAGATGCATGAACACTGTTGGGGTGTTGGTCAGCCCAAAAGACATCACAAGGAACTCATAATGGCCACATTGGATCCTGAAAGCTGTCTTAAGAATATCTGAGTCCCGAATCTTCAGCTGGTGATTCCCTGACCTCAAATCAATCTTGGAGAACACCATCGCTCCCTGAAGCTGGTCAAATAAATAATCAATATGCGGCAAAGTATACTTGTTCTTGATTGTGACCTTGTTCAACTGTCTGTAATCAATGCACATTCTCATAGTACCATCCTTCTTCTTCAAAAACAGAACTGGTGCACCCCAAGGTGACACGCTAGGCCGAATAAACCCCTTAGCAAGGAGTTCCTGAAGCTTTTCATTCAACTCCTTCAACTAAGCTGGTTCCATACGATATTGTGGACATATTGGCCTATTAGGCCGGTAGATCACGTGTATATAATAAAGTAATAAGAAAGATACATTACATTGGTACTCAGTTGAGTAAGGTACCGGGTGCCCATCACGGCCTATAGGTTGGGGTCGTGACAATGAGTGAGACTGGAGAGATTGATGACTGAGTGAGGTTGAGAGCCTGATTATAAGTGACACGTATTTGGATCGGGTTGCACGCCGCAGTAGTATTTGGATCGGGCTGCACGCCGCAGCAGTATTGGATCAGGCTGCATGCCGCAGTAGTATTGAGTCAGGCTGCACACCATAGAAATAGAGCGCTTGGGTTGAAGGAGCCCCTCTGGAGTCTGTACCCCCCAGTGAGCGTAGTCGACTATATATATATGTGGATCGGGCTGCACACCGCAATAGTTATTATACATCGCTGAGTGATTTAATGTGCTGAGTATTGAGCCTAGTGAGAGAGGATGTAAGGCAGTGATATTGAGTACTCTGAGAGTGTGAGTAAATGATTCATCTCTGAGATACATGGCATTTACATGCACACATGACATACGAGCATAGAGATGCATTTTTCCTCATACTATATAGTATCACGTCATTCATAACTTATTATACACATTGATATGTGGGTACAGAGAGGTAGTTAATACTTGTTATTTGGAAATAAAATGAAACATTTTATTTATCGTGGAAAGGATAATTGGAAAATTACAGTTTTCAAACTTACTCGTACTTCTGGCATTTTCGATAAGAGATCTGGGATTTTCTTTCACTGAGATATTTGAAAAGCATGACCATTTTCTAAAACTGTGAACGAGCTGAGTATTTTTACTTTTGGGATATCTCTTTTATACTTGCATTTATGTTGTTAAGAACTGTTGTGGAATATTGGTATCGGACCCGACCAGGTGTTAGCTCGTCACTACTTTTAACCTAAGGTTAGTTCTGTTACTTACTCAGTACATGGGGTGTGTTGTACTGATACTATACTTCTGCACATTGCGTGCAGATGTTGGTTGTTGTTGTTGCTGTGTTTGATGGTTGCATGGCTTTAAGATGTACCTGTATCCTTGTTGTAGCTGCCTCCTTTGTTCAGGGTAGCCTTAGATTATAAAACTTTGTTATGTACTTTTCAAACAGATATGTATTTATTGCATTTCCGCTTTATAAACTCTATTCTTAGAAGCTCGTGATTTGTACTACTAGTTCTTGGAGAATATATAATATTTAGATATTTCTTTATTTAATCACTTTATTGATTATTAATGGAATTTGTTAGAGGTTAATTGTCTTACCTAGCGGGTTGGGTTAGGTGTCATCACGACTAGTAGATTTGGGGTCGTGATAGGCAATGTGTTCTAATGTATGGATGCTTCATTAGTACTGCGGCACTCTTCTGGTTGATCGACTGTTGATATTCAAATTTTGCTATGTGTCACGGAATAATTTTAGAAGTATTCCTCACGGGATGATCGTGTGTGAGATGTATTAGACATTCTGGTGGTGGAGTTGGGATCAAATATGGTGATTTGTGTGTTCTATGGATTTGGAGATTGGGAGTTCTCAGGAGCAGATTGTTTCATGGCTGTGGATTGTGAAGTTGTGGCCGAAGCTAGCCAGATGATAGAATGTGTTATGATTCAGTCATTGTGGACTTTCGGAGGTTATTTATCAATATGTGGGTGACTAGAGCTGATTTGGGAGTCCATTGATAGGCCCTATTAGGATGTGTATTCTACACCGAGCTTGATTGATTGGCTCCATACTGCTATTGTTGAAGGATGTGCCATTCGGTTGTTGTTGAACTTATTCATGTTCTGAAATGATCTGTGAGTTACTCTTCTATGCTACGAGGAGTTGTGATTCGTTGGTTATATGCACATTTGGTGCGGTTCTATTGTGGCCTTATAGCAGAATTTGAGCGAGAAAAGTATTGGGTATTGCTTGGTTGATGGCGTATTGGTTATGTTCTTTCGGGTTTTGTGTGGCATGGTTTCATTTGCCTCTCCGTGGTTATGGTAATGTACTTTGAG
>AWOL01S0006133.1:17727-34857 GCA_000715115.1 Nicotiana otophora
AAGCATGTTGTACTTTACTGAGATTTCATGATATGAACGTTATATGTTTTATTGCTCGTCACTACTGCTCAGTCTTTATTTATTGTTGTTACTTACTGAGTTGGCGTACTCACGTTACTCCCTGCACCTTGTGTGCAGATTCAGGTGTAGCTGGACGTGGTGGCGGTTATTGAGTGCTCTGGTTGAAGATTTTTCTTAGAGATTACAAGATAGTTGTTTGGCGATCGCAGTCCCTGCTCTTCTCCCTCTTATCTTCCTCTAGTTGTATTTAGCTATTTCCAGGTTGAGTTAGCCTTGATATTGTTAGACAGATTGTAGTAGATGCTCATGACTAGTGACACTCCGATGTCGGGCTTTCCTTTTTAGCACTTTTGTTTTTCTTTGATTTGAACTCCTTAAATGAAGGTTTTATGTTAAATAATATTAAAATTATCATGGAAATGAAAATATCTGGTTTATTTGGAAATGAGTTGGCTTTCCTAGTTCCACGATAGGCGCTATCATGATAGGTTAGGTCTTTGGGTCGTGACAGCTGGTCATCACGAACGCGACGAGGACTTCCCGAACGCGAAGAGGAAATGATGGGGCAGAAACAGTTGGCCTTTGCGAACGCGACTGGGACGTCGCGAACGCTATGAAGGATTTAAGGTAGAGCTGATTGGCCGTCGCAGTCCCTTGGAGTCTTTTTATTTCATTGTACTGTTAATTTATAATCAAACAGTATTGTATATTTGGTCCTCGTGATCATTCCATGTATTCAGTTAGAGTTCGTGATTCAGTACTACCAGGCTTGGGAGGTTGTGTATTGTAATTATTTCTGCTGTTAGATTTTAATTCAAAAAACGAATGGCTTTAAAGCGTAATAGAAATCGGCTTACCTAGTCTTGTGGATCGGTAAAGATACGTCTATACTTATCTTTGAGAGGCTACAGAACTGTTAGGAAATTTCCTTTTCTGTCATTCCTGTCGTGCGGAATTTGTTGCATTTGGAATTTGAACCTTTGTATCTCCATTCTCTCACAGATGGTGAGGACATGTGCTACTGGGTTAGCTGAGCAAGCATCCGCACATACTACTAGGGATGTAAGAGGCCGGGGCCGAGGTAGAGGCCGAGGTAGAGGTCGAGGAAGGGCACGTGTTACAACTAAAGCACCTGTCAGAACAACAGTTGAGGAGCCACTAGTAGCCCCAATTGGGGGACAGGTACCAGAAGCACCTGTTGTTACCCCCGGATTTCAGGAGACCTTTGCACAGTTCCTGAGTATGTTTGGTACATTAATTCTGGCGGGATTGATCTTTGTTGCACCATATATTTCGCAGATTGGGGGAGTAACTCAGACTCCTACCACAACTCCATAATAGCAGGTTCACGTTGGTCCGGTTCCAGGTGTAGTACCGGTACAACCAGTTATTTCGGTTCGGGCTGAGGTCAGGCCCGAGACATTAGAAGAAGAACAAAAGAGACTTGAAAGGTTTAAGAAATATGATCCACCAACGTTTAGTGGCATAGCTACAGAGGATGCCCAAGAATTTCTAGAAAATTGTCACTGTATTCTCTGCACCATGGGTATTGTGGAGGTGAGCGGAGTTGACTATACTACATTTCAACTGTCAGGCGCAGTGTATCGGTGGTGGCAAATCTACGAAGAAGGTAGACCAACCGATGCCACACCACCAACTTGGGCTCAATTTTCGGAAATGTTCTTGAAAGAATTTGTTCCTCAGACTCTCCGAGATATGTGGTGCACAGAGTTTGAACGGTTACGCCAGGGCACTATGACAGTGTAAAAAATATGCTATCAGGTTCGGTGAGTTAGCCCGTCGTGCACCTATCTTAGTTCCTACAATCAGAGAATGGATCCGCAAATTCATTGAGGGGCTCGATTATGATATTAAAATATTCATGGCTCAAGAATTGCTAAATGATGCTTTATTTCAGCACGTAATGGAGATTTCAAGGAAGCTTGAGGGTGTTTTAGGTGAGGAAAGGGGGTCTAAGGAGGCCAAAAGGTCTCAAAAATCTGGAGGGTTCAGTGGATTTTACTCTTCAGCTAGAACCCAGTATAACGGAGGCTCGAGTAGTCGGTCATCTCATTCCGCACATCAGAATACTCGGAGTGCTCCAGTTTACAGTGCACCACCTATATGAGATTCTTACAGTAGTTATTTCAGTTATCTGTCATAGACTCAGTACGAGCTGCCGCGACCTCAGAGGAGTTGTTATGAGTGTGGTGATACTAGGCATATTATGAGAGATTGTCCCAGACTTGGGAGGGGTGGATTCCATCAGAACACTCCAACTACAAGCTTTATTCCAGTTGATATTCCACGTGTACAGTCAGCTAGATGTGGAGGACAGGCGGGTAGTGGGCTCCTAAGAGGTGGAGGCCCGACCCGTTGATATAATCGCTATGATTTGGCTGAGGCCAATACACCAGATGGTGTCATTGCAGGTACAATCCTGATTTTTATTATAAAAGGATATTTTCCTTAATTTGATTCGGTTCTGAATAATGAGGTGAGTCCTCCTATTATGCTCCACTTATGGTGAGCTTCGTAAATTTATGACCCACTTATATGTTTATCCCTGTTGGGAGATTTAAAGATGTGAGCCTGTGTCTGTTATTTTATTTCTGTACACCATTGAGGGCTATAAGTCCAAAAGTAATTTTTATTATTCATCACAGTGGGTTTAGTGTGTTTCGGAATAATTGATTCCAATATTTATACATTATACGCCCTATCGGTATGAGGGTTCATTATATGTTGTGAAAATTGTTTATGAAATGTATTGAAAAGAAGAAATAAAGGAAATTGAAAATTTCAGTTGGCACCATGTGCAACATAATTGTGATCCGGATTTGAGGACGAGATCCTCATATTTTTACTTGATGTGAAATATTTAAACCGGGCTGCAAGCCGCGATGGAAGTTATATAAGGACGAGGTCCTTGTGGTAAAATGTTTATGAGTTTAAAAAACTTCTCCCTTGTGAAATTTAATTTGTGCAATAATATTAATAGGGAGTCATGCCTGTTAGGCTTATTTGATAATGCTTGTATATTTTCTGTTCATATTGAGGAATTTTTGTATTGTAAATATTAAGTTTTAGCCTATGAGGTGAGTGCCCGGGTGGCGTTAAATGTGACACATTAATCTAAGTAAGTAATCATGAGGTCTGCATGCCTCACGATCTGTTGTCAGTATTGTAAAAATTCGAAACAAGGTGATGGTTAATATGAGAATAATTGATGATGCTGGAATTAATTATGAACAGCTTTTAAGACCAGAGATGTGGTGATGAGCATACATGTGATGTGCTTTATGTCTTGATATCATATGATAAGGCAATGATGAGATTAATTTTATTGATATATACCCTGTGGTATTTTGTTGGGTTGTGGATATATTGTTAGGAGTTGTTTAGGTGTTACTCTGGCAGGTGGATAGGCCCAATTATAGGGGAGACTCTACCGAAATTTCTGAAATATTTGGGAGTTAGTAAAATTTGGGGGATTGAGATTTGCAAAGGAAGAGATAAATTATGTTATGTGTTTGAGGGCAAATGATCCTAAGCAGGGAATAATGTAGCACCCCAGAGAAAGTCTTGAATTACTTCAACACTATCGAGAAAATTGATGTGTGCATAGGCACGAGTTGCTATAGCCAGTTGAGACTAATACTGTGCGTTGTTGTGAGAAATCAGGCCTTTTGAAAATATTGGAGCGTAAGGAAAGGGCCTTAAAGTTTACAAATATGGACAAAAGAAATAATCTCAAGTGAGATGATATTGTTGGGCTTATCTCAAATGCGGTAACATGGAATCAACCGTGAGTTTATGTATAAAAGTAAAATTATAAATTCGGTAACCTCAGAATAATTCTTGGAACGTTCGAGAACGAACGTTTGTTTAAGAGGTGGAGAATGTAACGACCCGATTTGTTATTTTAAGAATTTACGCCCCGTTCAATGACTTAAGGTATCTAGCAGTCTCACAATATGTATTATGACTTGCGTGTGTGGTTGAGTTTGATTTACGGATGATTCGGAGAGATTTGGGACACTTAGTCCCTGAGATGGAAGCTTAAGCCTTAGGATTTTTATCTTAGTCAGAGCTGTGTGAAGACAATTTCGGAATATAGTTCTGCCGGTTCTGTTAGCTCCGTTGGGTGATTTTGGACTTAGGAATGTGTTCAGACCGTGAATCTGAGGTCTGTAGCCAATTTAGGCTTAAAATGACGAAAGTTGCATTTTTGGGAAGTTTGACCGGGGGGTTGACGTTTTGATATCGGGGTCAGAATGGGATTCCGAGAGTTGAAATAGCTTTGTTATATTATTTAGGACTTGACTGCAAAATTTGACGTTATTCCGGGTTGGTTTGATAGGTTTCGGCACGAGTTTTAGAAGTTGGAAGTTTTTGAAGTTCATAAGTTCGATTTATGGTGCGATTTGTATTTTCGGAGTACTTTGATGTGATTTGAAACCTCGAGCGAGTCCGTAATATATTATGGGACTTATTGGCATGATTAGACAGGGTCCCGAGGGGCTCGGGTGTGTTTCGGACCAGTTGTTTGGACTGATGTTGCTGAAGTCTGGTTTCCTTCTTCGCGAACGCGAAGGGAGTCCTGCGTTCACAAAGAGGAATTTGAGGGGCCGATGATTTGTCCTTCGCGAACGCGGCCCAGGTAACACGAACGCAAAGAAGAAAGGAAGATAGGGGCCTGGGGTCGTTTGGCCTTCGCGAACGCGAAGGCGTCGATCAACTGGTCATCGCGAACGCGACGAGAACTTCCTGATAACTCTCTTTCAAATATAATTTTCTCAAATAATTATTTTTCAAACATAATTCTTTCAATAAATCTTTTCAAATACAATTTGCTCAAATAAATATCTTTCAAATTACAATTCTTTTATATAATACTTTCTAAGTAAAAATACTTCCAAATAAATATTTTGAATATAATTCTTTCAATTAAAAAGTCACCATGTGATACCTCATTTCAAAATCATCAAAATACGGGTCTCAGTCCATTTTCATATTTTTCGTAAATTCGGGTCTTAGCCCATTTTCATATTTTCACGACACCTCGTGCCCATAATTAAATCATCATATTTACCCGGCACCTCATGCCCTCATTTCATATCACAACTGCACGGATAATTCACGTGCTAATTATCATTATCATTTTATCACAGCACCTCGTGCCCACATTTTATATCACAACTGTACGGACAATTCACGTGCCAATATTCCCATTTCATATTACAATTCACAACGCGGAGCGAAAATGATGGGGTTGAATCAGTTGGCCTTCGCGAACGCGACTGGGACGTCGCGAACGCGATAAAGGATTTAAGGTAGAGCTCCTTGGCTGTCGCAGTCCCTTGGAGTCTTTTTATTTCATTGTACTGTTAATTTGTAATCAAACAGTATTATATATTCGGTCCTCGTGATCATTCCATGTATTAAGTTAGAGTTTGTGACTCAGTACTACCAGTCTTGGGAGGTTAATTATTGTAATTATTTCCGCTGTTAGATTTTAATTCAAAAAACAAATGGCTTCAAAGCGTAATAGAAATCGGCTTACCTAGTCTTAGAGACTAGGTTCCATCACGACGCCTGTGGTGGAACTTTGGGTCGTGACACACATATACACTTGTCACCTCACATATACGTCGTTTCACACATAATTCACATAACATGTAGTTCAAGGGTCCCTAATTCCCTCAAATAAAGGTTAGACCCAACACTTACCTCACTCCGGAATGAACTGAAAGCTCAACCATGACATTGCCTTACGAACATGCCTCCAAACCAACCAAATCTAGCAAATTATTGATCAGATGATTCAAAATAAGCTCTAAAAACTATCCACGAATGAAAGAGGTTCAATTTAGATCATTTTTGAAAAACGTCAACAAAAGTCAACCCCAAGCCCGCTTGGTCAAAATCGAGATTCGGACCAAAATCCGATTACCCATTCACCCCAAGCCCGATTATGTAATTTATTTCAAAATTTGACCTCAGTTCGAGGTCTAAATCCCAATTTTATAAAAATCCTAATTCTACCCAAATTCCTAATTTCTACCATGAAATTCCTAATTTGATATTGATATCTCATGAAATGTAATGGGTAATTTGAAAGATATATATTAAAGTCATTTATCAATGAATTTAGGAAGAAATATCTCTTGAAATGAGCTAAGTCTCGTTTTTCCCCTCTTTTACCCAGCTGTAGATGTCACAATTGCCGAGCTTGTTCGTAATTGCGAGCATCACTAATGCGAGAAAAAGGTCGCAAATGTGAACCCTGTCTCAGAGCTACAGAAGCCGCAAATGCGACATTTGGTTCGCAAATGCGAACACCCAGCCATCGCAAATAAGGACCAATCCTTCGCAAATGCGAAGGTTACCCAGGAACACACTGAGTCGCAAATGCGACTCTGTCTTTGCAAAAACGACTAATGTTCATTGGCAATTGCAAACATTTTCCTCGCCAATGCGAGGACACCCAATCCAGCCTATGGTCGCAAATGCGAACACCCAGCCATCGCAAATAAGGACCAATCCTTCGCAAATGCGAAGGTTACCCAGGAACACACTGAGTCGCAAATGCGACTCTGTCTTTGCAAAAACGACTAATGTTCATTGGCAATTGCAAACATTTTCCTCGCCAATGCGAGGACACCCAATCCAGCCTATGGTCGCAAATGCGAACACCCAGCCATCGCAAATAAGGACCAATCCTTCGCAAATGCGAAGGTTACCCAGGAACACACTGAGTCGCAAATGCGACTCTGTCTTTGCAAAAACGACTAATGTTCATTGGCAATTGCAAACATTTTCCTCGCCAATGCGAGGACACCCAATCCAGCCTATGGTCGCAAATGCGAACACCTATTCGCAAAAGCGAGGCCCGCAATTGCAAGCCAAACCTCGCAAATCTGAGATCTGCATATCACACCAGCAACTGTGAAGGCATCAGCTATTCTCCAAAGTCCAAAATTAATATGTAGCCTATCCGAAACTCACCTGAGCCCCTCGGGCTCCAAACCAAACATACACACAAGTATAATAACATCATATGAACTTGGTCACGCAATCAAATCACCAAAATAACATCTAATTCTATGAATCAATCCTCAAAATGAATGAACTTTCAAAATGAAACTCAAGAACACTGGAATCACATTTAAGTGTCCAAAACATGTCAAATCAATTCTGAATTGGACCAAATTTTGCAGACAAGTTTCAAATAGTAATATAGAAGTATTCCAAGTTTTAACATCAAAATCCGAACCCGTTAGCTAAGAAGTCAACTTATGGTCAAACTTAGTAATTCTTTAACTTTCAAAAATGCTAGTTTTCGGCAAAATGAGTCAAAACAAGTTAGGGACTTCCGAATTAAATTATGGGCATACGCCCAAGTCCCAAATTATGATACGGACCTACCGGGACCATCAAAATACTGATCCGGATCCGTTTATATAAAATATTGATCGTAGTCAACTCAAGACATTTTAAAGACAAAAATTCCTATTGCCTTAGATTTTTCATATAACTTTTTTTCGGAATAACACGGACTGCGCACGCAAATCGAGATACACTAAACGGAGCTAATCGAGGTCTTGAAATATAAAAATGAATGCTAAAACTCAAAATGACCTATCGGGTCATCATATTTTTCTTTTTTTAAGAATGTGAACTACTCATTTCACTTTGGTTAGAACAAATATGAGACAATTTGATAATGATAAAGAAACAAATAGACCAAAAGTGTAACATGTAGCAAAAATAAATAATTTCAATCAAATACAACAGAAGCAAAATAACTAGAACCTTTTTACTTTTTTTGCTACTTTTGGAACGAAATATTTAGAGTGGAAACAACTACATTGAATAAACAAAGGGAACTGCAAAATTATGATATAAAAATAATATATGGTTCATTAGATACCAAGTCTTTAAGCTTCTTTAGACTACGGCAGCAGATTATCTCGTAAAAGATGGTCCAACTATAACCACCGAAAGCTATAGAAATTCTAGGGGTATTAGAAGAAAAATCGAAAAATCAAATTAACTCACAAAATTTTACTGAACTAAATTGACGTTTTAAAAGAATTATTGAGCTAATCTTATATTGGTTTTGATGATTAAATTTAACTTTGAAGATTAGTAATGTTTTTGTCAGATAACTAAGAATTGATAAAAGTCTGACGTTGATACCATGATCAGAAATAGATCTTGGATCTTATTTCAACTTTAAAAGTTAACTTATAAGGTGAGGATGACTCAAAATTGTTTAACCGACAAATCTGATTTTGTGGAACTCTGACATAGCACGTTTTGTGTTATTGTTGCTTTCAAGTTTAATTTCTAATATGATTATTCTTTGTGGGCAGAATAACTAGTTACTGAAAATTTATGAACATGGGGAACATGTGTTATTAAATTATCTCCAAATTTTAAAATATCCAAAACTGTACAATAATTTGCTTCACATTATTATTTTTCTTTTTTATTTTCTTTCTTTTGCTTCAAAAGATAAGTACAAGTTTTTCTACTCTTATTTCATTGCCTATAAATACCTCTATTGTGTTAGCATTCATTCACAACTCTGAATTGCAATCTTTCTTATTATTAAAATTCCTATCCTTCTTTACTCATTCAAAGAGACTATGGCTCGCTCCTTGTGTTTCATGGCATTTGCAGTCTTGGCAATGATGCTTTTTGTTGCCTATGGTTTGTCTCCATTTATTCCTCTAAAATCCCATAAAAATGTTAAAATATAATGTATATTATAACTCTATTTCTTGTTATCCAGTCACTTAATTACCCAAGTCTTCTTTTAAGCAAAATGAATATAAATTATATCTGCATGATTGGTTTAAATTATGATAATGAACATAAAGTTACACTCATTATGATTTTTTCAAGTAATTTGTTTTTTGATTACCGCATTAATTTTTAAGTGTGGTCATCTTTTTGATGTATTTGTTGTTAGAGTGACTAATTAATCTGTAGTATACATCGTGCGGCTTTGAGAAATCCTTAAAAAATGTACATGTTTGCATTACTTCTTTCAAAATAGTATAAGAACAATATATTTCTTTAGAAAAAAAGGGGCGCAAAGCATACCGCATTCACGCAGGGTTCGAGGAAGGCCTGCACCCAAAGGGTGTGATGTAGACAATTTACTCTAATACAAGCATTACTGACTGCTTTCAATGCTTTCACGGCTCGAACCCATTATTCCAAGGCTCCGGCCCCTTCAATATATTTCCTTAAGAACCTTGAATATATTCATGTTTCAATGCTTTCTTTCAATTTCGTCTTTTCTTTTGTTCTAACATTGGTAAGTACTTGAGAATGATTGTAGAGGTGCAAGCAAGAGAATGCAAAACAGAAAGCAATACATTCCCTGGATTATGCATTACCAAACCACCATGCAGAAAAGCTTGTATCAGTGAGGGATTTACTGATGGTCATTGTAGCAAAATCCTCAGAAGGTGCCTATGCACTAAGCCATGTGTGTTTGATGAGAAGATGATCAAAACAGGAGCTGAAACTTTTGCTGAGGAAGCAAAAACTTTGGCTGCAGCTTTGCTTGAAGAAGAGATAATGGATAACTAATTAGAGATTAGAGGAAAGGATTAATTCAGTGTCACACATAATAAAGTTGCTGCCTTTCTTAAAAGGATAGCTAATGTATTGGCTTTTAGTAGCCTTTGTTACCCTAAAATAAGTGTGGCATGTCAATCCTTTTGATCTAGTACCAAGTTTATGTATGTTTTAATGAAAAATGATCTTCTATGGTCATTGCAATCCCATTATATTCCAAGAACAAAACTTCATTATTTTCTTGGTCCTTATTGAGAGGCGATAAAACATAGAAGACTTTTTTTCCCNAACTTTTAAGTGTGGTCATCTTTTTGATGTATTTGTTGTTAGAGTGACTAATTAATCTGTAGTATACATCGTGCGGCTTTGAGAAATCCTTAAAAAATGTACATGTTTGCATTACTTCTTTCAAAATAGTATAAGAACAATATATTTCTTTAGAAAAAAAGGGGCGCAAAGCATACCGCATTCACGCAGGGTTCGAGGAAGGCCTGCACCCAAAGGGTGTGATGTAGACAATTTACTCTAATACAAGCATTACTGACTGCTTTCAATGCTTTCACGGCTCGAACCCATTATTCCAAGGCTCCGGCCCCTTCAATATATTTCCTTAAGAACCTTGAATATATTCATGTTTCAATGCTTTCTTTCAATTTCGTCTTTTCTTTTGTTCTAACATTGGTAAGTACTTGAGAATGATTGTAGAGGTGCAAGCAAGAGAATGCAAAACAGAAAGCAATACATTCCCTGGATTATGCATTACCAAACCACCATGCAGAAAAGCTTGTATCAGTGAGGGATTTACTGATGGTCATTGTAGCAAAATCCTCAGAAGGTGCCTATGCACTAAGCCATGTGTGTTTGATGAGAAGATGATCAAAATAGGAGCTGAAACTTTGGCGGAGGAAGCAAAAACTTTGGCTGCAGCTTTGTTCGAAGAAGAGATAATGAATAACTAACTAGATATTAGAAGAAAGGATTAATTCAGTGTCACACATAATAAAGTTGTTGCCTTTCTTAAAAGGATATAGCTAATGTTGTGTTCTAATTAATTGGCTTTTAATAGCCTTTTGTTACACTAAAATAAGTGTGGCACGTCAATCCTTTTTGGTTCTTGTACCAAGTTTATGTATGTTTTAATGAAAAATGATCTTCTATGGTCACTGCAATCCCATTGTATTCCAAGCATAAAACCTCATTATTTTCTTTCTCCGTATTGAGAGGCGATAAAAAATAGAAGACTTTTTTTTTTCAAGAACCACCATATCGGTGTGCGGTCAGGCTTGACCCCGACCTATATATATATATATATTACAAAAGAAGAGAACATGAAAGGGGACATAAACTTTTGCTTCCAATACAAAGTGATGGTAAAATGAAACTTTTCTATTGGGTAGTTGTACCAAAAGGAAACCTACTGAAGAGGTCTTCTCCTTTACAATTTGATAAAAGTAAGCTATACACTGTATAACTATCATGTTATAACTATCCATAATCAATAGTGAAATTCGTTGTTTGTGCTTTAATCCGAAAGTTGGGTAGATCATCAATATCATTCTTCAAAAAGTTTTTAGCTATCAAAGGAAGAGCTAAATCCCGTGTTAAGAATAAATCCTTCTTTGTATACTCTCCCATGTTAGCAAAACAGCTATACAATTAACTTCTCTATAACAATGCTAAAACAAATTATTTCTCGGAGCCATCAACTCCATTATCAAAGATAGAAGACTTAACCTAAATAGTTGCCCGCCCAACCGCTGAAACAAAAAATAATTCTGCGGGACTTGTTCACATATCCTACAATCTCCCACTTGAATTAACTTTCACATGACCCATCATTATTCATGGGGTAATTTGGAGATTAACTATGTGTCACCCACATGATCATAGTATTTTGGTCACCAAAGCCCAGAAAAGAGGTTGTGTATGTGTCTTTGAAGCTATGGGTAAATGGGAAGAAATTCAAAAATAGCTAGATTTATAAGTGGTAATTGAAAAATAGCCACAGTTTCAAAAATAATCGAAATTTAGCCATTTTTATGTAAAGATATATCTGAATGAAAATACTGTTTAAAATCCGAAAAATATTCTAACATAATATACTGGAGTTCGAATTTATTACATGTTGACTTCCAACATAATATACTGGAGTTCCAACATAATATACTGGTCCATCGTAATATGCTGGAAGTTCATACACAGGTGCTCCGATCTCTAGTATATTATGCTTGAACTTTTCGTGTGCTGGAGTTCCAACATAATCTGCTGGAAATTCATATACAAGTGCACCAATCTCGAGTATATTATGTTGGAACTTTTCATGTTGTAGCAAAATAGTGGCTATTTTTCAATGACTTTGCAAACACTCGCTATTTTTTAACTACCAGTCCGAAAATTATCTAGTCCGTACTATTTTCACGGGTAAATATGATTTAAATTGTACCATAGATGGGCAAAGGTACTAAGCGGGGACTTATGCCATCTCCATATTTTATCCCGCTAAATCTGGCTCTAATACAAGTTATTGGGTTAACACGGTCCATGTGTCTTGAACTAGTCCAACGTTATGTTGGGAACATGCCTAAAGGCTAAGTTTTAGAGTTGATGTATCGTGGTTTTGAATATTTCTCTTTATGTAACATATTAATATGAAGACATCTTCCACTAGGATGTTAAATAGGCGGGTCAGTCGATTTGTGCGGGTCAAAATAGGTTGACTTAATGACCCGTCCATAAGTTATTTGGGATGCGATGAGCTGGGTTAAGATGGGCTAAAATTTGGTCATAGCCCAATCCGTCAAACTCTTGCCAAGCTTTAATTAATATGTGTTATTTTCTTATGAAATGTATAATTACTAAAAAAGACTTTTTTATGGTCATATACAACACACCAACAAAAAAACAACTAAGATATTTTGACAAAGTTACTCATGGATCAATTTGTGTTAAAAGCCCAACTTTAAATGGGTTGAGATGAGTGAAGTCAAAATGGGTTGAGTTCAATAAACGAACGGGTCAATAACCAACTCAACCTTGGAGGAGTTATTTGGGCTTGGGCCAAATTTGACAAGCCTAATTTCAACAATAATTACATATCGGAAATCGACGAAGAACCATAGACTGATAATTTTCATATTTAATAATAAGCTCAAGTATTTGATGAGCTTATATTAGGGTAACTTCAGCTATGTCCATTTATAAGTAGCTCATTAGAAAAATTAGTCAATTCATAAACTATTACTAATATTAGTCAAATATTACTAATATTAGCCTATTAGCTATTTGTAGCAAAACAATATCAATTGTTTGCTTTCTTTTGAGTGGGTATTATTAGAATAGATTGGGTACATCTTAAAAAGCTTGAATCTCAGTTTTGGGATGATTTGGTGAAGTTTTGAGGTGGTTTGAATTGAAAATTCGAAGTAAAAACTGAACATGAAAAAACTTGATATGTGTATCACACTATATATCATTTGTGTATCACATGTATATAATATTTGTATCAATTGTGTATCACATGTATATCCATGTATACCTGTGTGTGAGATACATGCGTGATACATGTACAACAACAACAAAAACAACTCAATATAATCCCACTAGTGAGGTCTGGGGAGGGTAGTGTGTACGCATACCTTACCCCTACCTTGGGGTAGAGAGACTGTTTCCAATAGACCCTCGACATCCTTCCCTCCAAGAACTCTCCACCTTGCTCTTGGGGTGACTCGAACTCACAACCTCTAGGTTGGAAGTGGAGGGTGATTACCATCAGAGCAACCCACCTTGTCAACATGCGTGATACATGTGTCGCAGAAGAATTTTTTGAATTCGATTTAATTACGAATTTTGATACAAAACCTCCAATATTCCTCAAATTTTGTATATTGACTTATCTATATGTTTTCAATGAATTTCAACTATACCTATTGAAATTTTTTTTTTTGCTTAGATTTTTGGAATATTGTATATTTGTTTTGTATTTCATTACCTTATTTGCTACCTCATCCATAAAATTTCATTTCCGTCTTGCACCAAATGTTGTTAATCACGCTTAAAAATATCGAAGGTGATTTTTGCATGTGGTTCTTTGAGAGAAAGAACCTTATTTATTTAGTTTTTTAATTTTTATTTGTGTTTGGCTAGTTTTGGTAAAACTATGACTAACGGCTAGAGGTTGGTAAGTTGAGACTTATTTGGAATATTTGTGTAAGTTCCCCAATGATATTAGCAATTTTTGAAACCACGCAGCAAGCTTGCTGACAAATTAGGGGATGTAAATATAATATTGCAAACGACGAGTGAGATTAGTCTTATGAGGTTAAACTTGGGGTGCGGTCGCTCAAAATTGAAATTAAAAGACAATTTAAAGAAGTTAGAGATTATTTAACCTTGATAGTACCAATACTAATGAAGTTTGCCTTTAATAACAACATTTATGCTATCAGACATTTAGACGGGCAAATCAGTCATAAAGTGGGTCGACACGGAATTTGAGTCCTTTGATTATATTAAAAATATATTTTTACTTTTAATTATCTATTTTAGCTAATCAAGAAATAAAAATTAATTTTTTTTCTATTTTACCATTATCATACTCATTCTCCAAATCATTTTCTAATATGTTTTGAAATTTTATCATTATTATGAATAAAAATATAAAATATATACTACATTTTTTTTTAAAGGAAGTGTAAAGTCAAAAATAAACAACTAAAAGTGAATGTTCAGGGAGTAGATACCTAATGGAGCCCATCACAACACACCTCAAACATATACAAACCAAAAATGTACAAAACAATATACATACCTTAATTTGAGGTTGCCTTTTTCCTTTTTAAGTTGCAAGTCGTGTTGCCTATTTGGGTGATTCGAGATTGATTTGGAAGAATAATTTTTGTTTTAGAAACTTAGGTGGTAAGAGTCAATTGAGGTTTGACTTTTATGTAGACGACGCTGGAGTGGTATTTTGATGAATCCAATAGCTTTGTATGGTGATTTTAGACTTAGGCGTATATCCGGTTATGGATTTGGAGCTCCGTAGGTTGATTTGATGCTTTTTAACGAAAGTTGAAAAGTTGAAGGTTTGGAAGGTTGAGAGATTTGACCGGGAGATGAGTTTATTGAAATTGGATTTCGATTGTAATTTCGGGAATTGGTATAGCTCCGTTGTGTCATTTGGGACTTGCATGCGAAATTTGAGGTCATTCTGAATTGATTTGATATGATTCGACACGAGTTATAGAAGTTGAAAGTTCATTAGCTCATTAGGCTTGAATTGAGGTGTGATTCGTAGTTTTGATGTTGTTTGTTGTGATTTCAGGCCTCGAGAAGGTATGTGTTATGTTATAAAACTTGTTGGTATGTTCGGACGGGTCCCGGGGCCCTTGGGTAGGTTTCGGATGGGCTACGGACCATTTCCTCCTATTTTGAATTATTGTTCTTATATCTGGTGTCTTCTTATTCGTGATCGCGTATCTATTGTCGTGTTCGCGTAAGGTAATTTTGAGGCATGCAATATTTGTTCTTTGCATTCACGAATATGTGGCCGCATTCACGGAGCTTGGGAATTCAGCTCTTCGCGCTCGCGAAAGGAACTTCGCGTTTGCGTAGTAGGAGAGACTAGTTGGTATTAGGCATTTTAGCCTTCGTGTTCACGTGATTAAGGACGCGTTCGCGTAGGCACAGTGAGGCAAGTCATTACGTTCGCATGTTGTTTTCCGCGTTCGTGTAGTGCGTTTTTGGCAGTTAATGATTTTGTTCTTCGCGATCGCTTGTGAATTTTTGCGATCGCGATGCATGTTACCTGAGCAGAATATAAAAGTACTCTATTTCGATGGTTTTTGTTATTTTAGCACTTTTTGAGTTAGAGAGCTCGAATTTGGGCGATTTTGGAGGGGATTTTCACGCTTTGAATTGGGGTAAGTGCTCTTGACCCGGATTTAGTTATATTTCATGATTCCATCTTTGGTTTTATCATCAAATTAGTGATTTGAATTGGAGAATTGGGAATTTTTGTAAAAACTTTCTAAAACACAAAAATGATGATTTGAAGACCGATTTGATATCGAAATTGGATAATTTTGGTTTGGTTGGACTCGTATCGAAATGGGTGTTCGAATTTTGTGAGTTTTATTGGGTTCTGAGGTACGGACCCGAGGTTGACTATTTGGGTAGACCTTTTGGTTTTCATTAAAGATCAAGGCTTTATTATCCGGAATTATTTTCTATGGCTTTTATTTATGATATTAAGTTATTTTGGGTTGATTCGAGTCGTCCGGAGGCTGTTTCACACGGGAAGGTCTATTTAGTATATTGCTTTAGCTTCTTGAGGTAAGTATTCTTAATCAAAATTGTTATTACATGATATCCTTTCGTTGTCGGGTTATTCTCATTCATTTAGACGTAGTTGCTAGATCATGCCATCTCTTTCACTGTTACCTTATGTCATACATTAGAATTCGAAGTTGCCATTCCACGGAAATACCTTTATTATTGAGTTTATTCTTAAGAAAATAATTGAAGTCGAAATTATTGAAAGTCATTGACCTGTTTTAGTTGAAGTTGTTGTTTAATGGAGTATTGTTCAATGTTTAGTTATTTTCCCCCCGTTTCATTTTGTTGCTATTAAGGTTCTTGTACACATTGTGATTGAGTCATGGGCTATGTGTTGTGGTGATATTGTGCCACGACCCAAAACCTAGCCCGTCATGATGGCGCCTATCGTGATACTAGGCAATCCGACCTTTCCAAAACACCTTCAAAATTTAACAGAAATGAATTAAGACATTTAAAATAACCGATGTTTTTCATAAAAACAGGGGTAAAATCCAAATAAAGTATAAGTGCAGAAAAATAGCCTGACATCAGGGTGTCACTTACTCATGATCATCTGACAACCAATCTAGAAACAGGGACTACTACAGTCTATGCCAAATGCCAATACAAGAGAGAAAAGATAATACGAAAGGAGAAACAAGGACTACGGACACCGGCAGCTACCTCGTAAGTCTCCGATAATAAGCTCGCGCACGAACTCAGCGACCGCCAGAACCATACACACCTGGATCTGCACATGAAGTGCAGGGTGTAGTATGAGTACAATCAACTCAGCAAGTAACATAATTAAATAAGGAACTGAGAAGCAGTGACGAGCTATAAAAATACAGTTCATTTCAAATATTTTCAGTAAAGAGTGAACATGCTTTCCAATCCGGTAGTGTAAGTCAAATAGTTCGAGCTCAAGTAAAACAGATATGAATCTTTCAGAAATTTCACAACAACAACATATAACAACTAAGTGCAACAATAAACAAAAGCAAGTACAGCCTCTCAAGGTAGCAGACTAAACTCATCTCAACATCTCATACTCTCGGCTCTCAGCCCTCAATACATACTCTCAATAGGTACTTGCGCTCACTGGGGGTGTACAGACTCCAGAGGGGCTTCTTCAGCCCAAGCGCTATATTGCTGCGGCGCGCAGCCCGATCCATTATTGTTGCGGCGTGCAAT